>WBNO01011002.1:843485-1129918 GCA_013400575.1 Peucedramus taeniatus
TTTTTTTCTATGAACTAATCCCTTTTTTCTTTTTTTTTTTTTGTACTCTTAATGGTGTGAAGCTCTGGGTCTGCTCCTCCAGCCTCAGCAAATGAATACCTTGAGGGACAGAAATTTCATATACTTCTTTTCCCCCAAGGTTATCCATTCTGCTGACTGCATGGCAGTCTCTCTAAACCATCCTATCAATTGCTCAAGTGTGAATGCTTTGTAATATGTTTTATATCTGGAAGATTGACGTTTTCTTCTCCTTGCAATCAGAAAAAAAAAGAAACAGAAGTACCTGAATTGCATCTCTAGTATCATTTTTTCTTATTTCCATGACACTGTGATCTGTTCCACACCAAAGGTATTATGAAGAGCATCCTCTCTGCTTTTCACATATTTGGGTTTGTTTTTTTTTTAATTATTTGTACTTTTTAAATGCTGTGTAATTTAGAATTAGATATGAGACATAAGAAAGAAGTTGCTTTCCATGGAGCAACAGCCAAATGTTTCCTTTCACTGGTGTGATTGAGAGCAGAAAGACACAATTCCTGAAACACAAAAAAGCTTTTTAGTTTGCTTTCGTGAAGAAAGCAGATGTTAATTTTAGCAAAGAGGACTATTAGTTTCATATTTAGTGCTGGAGAAAATATTGTGGTTTTTAAGGACAGTACCATTTGTAAAGAATGAAAATGTGCACTCTGGAGAGATTAAATCCACTCATTTATAACTTCTGCCACATTAAAGGAGCTGAATATAAATTGATTGGATTAAGCAAATATAATGTTACATTCTTTTCAAATATGTTATGTATATGTAATTAAAACCAGATTTTATACATTTACAGTGTTTGCAAAATATTGATTTGATTTAAACACTTTTTGCATTCAGAATGGTGCACATGCTGTAATGAGTATCTTGAGGGGAAAAAGTCTGAGTGCTGAGACTGAGTATATATTTTAATATAAAGTGAGATGTTCATTGGGTCTGAAGTGAGATCTGTGCTTGCAGGTGAGGAGAGCTGTTCATCCCAGAAATATTAATCCCAAGCACACCTTGCTCAGGATTATCTGACCTCACCAATTCTTGAGCCCAGTTCTTGAAACCCCTCATTTGCCTCTCCCAAATGTGGATAAAGCCAGCAAAGCCTTATCTGGGCTCCAGCTGGCACAGCTCACCCTGAGAGCTTGTGCTGATCTGCCTGAGGAGCTGAAATCATATTTTAAATGCTATCAAAAGACTCTCAGGAGTGTACAGGGATTTAAGAGCAAAATGTTTGGCCATGAGGGAAGAGGGATGCAGATGCTAAGCTAGAGCTTTTTAGGAAGTTAGCAGGTTAGGTTCAGTTAGTTCTGTGGGAAGAGATGGAGAACTTGGCAGCAAATCTGTTTTTTTCCATGGCATGTGAAGGGAATGCCAGCATTCAGCAAGAACACATTGGTGTGAAGATGCTGATTTTTCTGATGCATGAAGAACATGGGATTTTTAATGAGTATTTGGTGGTTAGGGGAAAAAAAAGCCAAAGAAATGCATCAGAAACTCCTCAGATAAACCACCCCATGCTGTTGTTGTTTGTGCAGTGTCTGACAGAGGGGTGGAACATTTGTTTTTATGTTTTTTCCTCAGGACCATACTGTTTTGCCATGTTGCTGAGGACTTGTGCAGTCATAAACCATCTGCAAGGTTGCCTGGGATCAACCCCTTGTGAAAGCCAGGTAGCACAGCAGGAAAATTATCACATTGCTCTGGGGCCCTCAGAAGTCTCAATCCCTGAGCTTCTTGGGGGCAAAGCTCCTTAATGAAATCACAATATTTGGATGGCACAGTCCCCAGGATATGTAAACACGCTGCCTAAACAGCTGTTAAATAATTGCCAATGTTTATTCGGGCTCTCAATCAGGGAGAGGTAGATTTTAACACATTTCATGGTGCAAGGCTCCATAAAGAACAAAGTTAATCCTTCTGCTATGGAAGTATTTCAGAGCTGCAGTGCTCTGGTTTTGAAGTCACTGCTTTGCTCTGTGCTGGGACAGTGATTTGCACCCATTTTCACCCTGCTTTGTTTAGAAGTTTTGCTCTGATGCTGGATTTAGATGATGATTGGGTTTATTCAGAGAAACGTGAGCTTCCAACAGAGTGCAGGATCAAACCTGAAGTCCCAGCACAGTGATCTCTAAACAAGGCTTGCTTGAACCAGTTTGTGTCCAGAATTCCATGCAAGAGTTTGCACTTGTTCAAGTGCCATGCCCAGCATGGAGTGTGGATATTTGCTGTAATACATCTGTACAGTTGTATGCTGCTGGATGCCTAAGGTTAGACTGGATGCTCCACACAGAGCATAATTTATTTTCAGACAGAAAGATGTTCCAAGTGGCAGAGCATGAAGTCAGGAGCAACCTGTGAATCCACTAAAAGAAAAACAGCTTTTAGGTAAGAATTGTGTGTTTATATCTCTTCATTTTGTACCTTTTAGTCAGGATTTGTAAAGTAAAAATAAGGAGGGAAAAACCCCAACACATTCCTGGATCTTGTGAGTAATTCATTTATAAGTGGAAGATCTAATTTTCACAGTAATATCACTTACATATTCACTACTTATCCCAGAGTTTTGCACTGGTATTGTTAAAGGTTTAGTTTTACTGTATGCTTTGAGCATGTGAAGTTTTCATTAAGAACTTTATAGGAACACAGGAAGACAGGACCATGCTTTCATTCCTAAGATCCAAAAGGATAAATAGAACATGAAAACTGTTCCTGGATATATGATCTAAATGTATGCAGTGTGATTGCTCTTTTCTAAATATTAACTGTCTGCCTTGGTGCTTTGCTCTGTGGCATGGTGACAGCAGGAGGGCTGATGTGATATAAATGATGCCAATCTCTGCTCTGTTGGCATGAGCATCTGTCTCCTTGGCAGACTCCAAAGGCAGCTCCTGGCAGCTTTGGAGTTGCCTCTAGGTCTATCATATGGTTTAAGCTTCTGACTTTCCCTCTTTAGCTGAAGTCCACTCCATCTGGAACCTATTTAATTCTCTTTCACCTTTGATTCTGGAGAAACGCTGATGGAAACACTGTGAATTCTGGACTGAGGACTCTGGAATTGTTTAAGAGTTTGTGGATGTTACACTTCTGCTGAGATAGGAAACAAACTCTCAGTGTTGCACACTAGAACTGAAATCTGAAAGTGGAAGAACCCAAAAGCAGTGTTTCATAGAAAACTATCAAGGAAATTACAATACAATTTCTTCTTTTGTTTTGTTCAGGGGTTTTGTTGGGTTTTTTAGGGTTGGCTCAGGTCTGCTGTAGTGGTTTCCTACCTCTCAGTGCTGCCAGGGCTGCTGGAAACAGTCTGACTTACCAGGACAGCTTTGAGGAGTGGGAGAAAGGTAAAAACCAGCAGCAGGTCTGTGAGAGTTGTGGGTTTAGCCAGGTGGTTGTCACAGTTCAAAGCAGAAAGCAGCCCAAAGATTCATCCAACTTAGGAAATAGGTGATTCAACCATGGGCATTCAACCTTCAAAGTTCTAGTATAGATGAGGGCCTATTGCACTACATCCCACAAAACTGAGTTAATCTCCTCCTTCCTGCTTCTTGGACCAGTTTCTTTGGTCTACAGACCAAGTATGAATTGTTTTCTCTTACAGCTCTAATCTGGCTTTCTTGGAGACATAAACCAAATATAGTTTTCTAGAGAGGTGAAGAAACTGTCAAAACAAAGTGGTAATTCATTTTTTTAAATCCTGTTCTTTCTTTCATGCTGATTGCCATTTAAACCAACTTGTTCCCTCACAATCTCATGCCAACATCAGTGCCTAGCACATGAAGAGGGAAAGGGTCATCACCAGTGTAAAGTTTCAAGCTCATAGCTCCTAAAATACCCCACCTTTGGTCAGAAGTGCAAAACCAACAAGAACAAAGTTATGTGCATTGGAAGAAACAGAGCCAGTGGAGGATGGGAACAAACAACTCCTGTGCAGCAAAAGCAGACAGCTTGTTCACTCCTCCTCTGGATCCCAGCACACTTCTCAGGGTCTCTGTGACATCTGGCTCACTTGCTTCAGTTTCTCTTGCCTCTTTCTCTCCCACCAGGAGAAGGCTGTACATGCTGCTCCATCCTGCCATGCCAATTACAGCAAGGGGATAATGACACTGACTCCATTCCAGGGCTGGCTAGGCTGAGAGCCCATTAGACAGATGGGCAAAACATGGGAAAGACTTGACTGTAACTTTGAGAACTGGCATCTGAAAAGCCAGAAACTTTTTTTTTGCTTCTTGCTTGGGTACAGCATAGACTTTCATATTGCTTTTGTATGGTAGACTCAGATCTCAACCAAAATTCCAGTTACTACCACTTTTCCTGACTTGTCTTATGTATGTCCTCCTCTGTCTGTGAGGGTGACTTATGGAAACAAAGGAAAAAAACATTCCTGGGAGCGACTGTGTTGATAATCCTTATCTGAAGTTCTTCATTGTCTCTTCCTGGGCACACACACTGCATATGAATGCTTGGACATCAATTTTCTTAGCACAGCTTGAGCCCCACTGGATGCTGTTGGCCTCTGAGCATCATTCAGATTGGTCCAAGCAATCCCTGAACCTGACATCAATTTGCCTGCCAAAGCCACCAGTTTAATAAATAATGTTATCAACCAGGTAATGCCCTTTTAATATTCATATCCTACTTCACTCTGCATTTTTATATCTGGTTTGAGCAGTCACTTGCAAAGACAGCAAGCTTGGGAAGCTCCTTTAGAAGAGAGCAGTGCTGGGTGCCAGGCTGTCACGCCATTGTTTGCCCTCCTCTGCTGCATATCAGGGAAGTGAGATGCTTCTGAGGCTTCTGAGAGGGAGATGGCTGAGGAAAGACACTAATTTGGGGGTTGGCATTCGACAGACAAAAATAGATGCAAGATAAAGAATGTTGTTACAGGTATAAAAATGAGCAAGGAATCAAACTGGTCAGAAACAGAGACACAGGTGACACACTGGGAAATAAAGGAATCCAGTGAGGATGGGTTACTTTTAAGTCTTCCCTTTCTTTACTTTGTGGCTTTCAAACCATCCTGATTCCTCCTCTAAATCAGTTCTGACCATCTCGATACTTGGAAGTGAAAAACTTTCTCTAACACTAAACTGGGCATAGCATCTTATTTACTTGTTAATGTAAATAAAGCCAGATTATGTAACTGCCAGATCATGCAACTCCTGCACAAATTCCCATGAGAAACAGGATTAACTGAGGGTATAAATACTTCAAGAGTCACTGTCTTTGCAGACCATGAGTGGCAAAGGCACAACAGGAAATTTAATCCATAGCCTTTAGTCTCTGCATTGGCTTGTGTTTCAAACTGAGAAAGAGGAGGTTTAGATTTAGGAAAAAAAAAAGTCTTCCCTGTGAGAGGTTTGAGGCCCTGGCACAGGGTGCCCAGAGAAGCTGTGGGTGCCCCTGGACCCCTGGAAGTTCCAAGGCCAGGTTGGATGGAGCTCTGGTGTCCCTGCCCATGGCAGGGGGTAGGAATGAGATGGGCTTTCAGGTCCCTTCAAACAGAGACCATTCTGGGGTTCTGTGACTGAAAGAAGGGCTTAGAGAATTATAATATCTGTAAAGTTATCACATACATGATCTACTACTAGGTAGATTATTGTAAGATCAGAGGACAGACTTGCACAAAGAGATGCAGGAGTACCCATGAAAATACAAAGCCTGCTTTTATAAAACAGGTATTTAAGAAGAGAAAAATATTTCAAGGAAGCTAACAAATATTGTTAGAATACTGATGCCTCTCGTATTCTCATCCTGGGAATCCTTTGGTGCAGCTCTGTCACTTTTCTCTTGATGGATGTATTTTGTTAAAGGCATCTTGTGGTAATAGATGCTGGAAGTGCAGCCTGCTGCACAATACCAAGGGCCATCTCAGAATAATAGAATGTTTAGAGTTTGAATCCATCTGTCACAAGAAAAGACTACCTCAGATGTAGGAATCAAATAAATGTCTGAGCAACTTCATTTCTTTTGTACTTTAAAGGAGATAAGGATAACTTTCAGGCTAACTTCACCAAAACAGCTCTGGCCTTAAACTTCTTGTCAACAAAGTGAGGAGTGAAAGAGAATAGGACATTTTCCTGCACTTCATTGGTATATCTATTATTGATTTAAGATTTTTTTTTTTTTTGGGGGGGGGGGTTGCAGAATGAATCAAAACCCCAAACCAACAAAAAGCAAGCACACAAAAAAACCCCACATGAAATATGCAACCAGGGCTTTTTATTATACAAAAAATATTCCTTTTATGTGCCAAGGGAATAAGTCAATTTGTGCTAAATAGGAAAGAGCAGGAAAAGTGCCTGAAGATGCAAAGGTTTATTTTACTACAATATGTGCCCCTGGTCATTTCTATCAAACAGCAAAGAAACGTTAATGGCACATGCTCTCCAATTTAGAGTTATTTGTCAATATTCATGTTTTGCCATTTTGCTGGTGTTCTGAAGTAACAAATTTAGAATTTTCAACCCTGCAGTTGTCAAGGCTCAGTTCAGGAATGTTGTGGTGTAGCCTGGTCAGGAAAACTCCAGGAAAATGCTGTCCCACACTGGGAATCAATGGAGGATATCTCCGAGTTGAGGATATAAACAAGTTTGTTGTTTGATCTTGACTGTTTTCACTGTTTTTTTTAAATTTATTTTGTGGGGGGGGGGAAGTGAAATCAAAAAATGAAAAGGGCTCTTTTTTAGCTCATTGAGAATGAGAGGATAAAATATATTTTCTTGGGAAATAAAATCTTGAAGCTTAACAGAGGTTTTCCTTCGGCAAACTTGCTAATGACCTGTTTTGAACACATTTAGAAAAAGTAGCTTCCCAGTAGGACACATTTATATTAGAAGACAGTTTCAATTTTTTGAAGTGTTTGATGAGGGAGAGCAGCACATATGAGAAAAGGAATAAAATCTGAGTGTTGCCTCTCTCTTTTAAATGCTTATACAAACAGCAAAGATCCCACTAAGCTGCTGCTTCTTTTCAGGTGCACATAATGTACAGTTTTGCTTTCATGTTTCACAGGGGTTGTGCTGCTTGTGTGGGATTGTGGATGCTAGAGATAGAAACAGAATTCCTGATTTTATATCCCACAGAACCCTCACATCACTGTAGAACAGGGTTCTGCAGCAGGGCCAATAATGAGCTCTACACTCAAAATACAAGAAATCAATTGGTGTACATCTTTCTTTTGAAATTATTTTGGTTTCCCTTGAATTTCCAAACTTTTTTCCATAGTAATTTCTCTAATCATCACTCTAAGGGTTTTTCAGAAGCTATTTCAAAGGTGGAAGAACCATAGGTATAAAATCCATTTGTGTCTTTGGAACTTTTTTTTCATTAGTTTTAAGATAAGTGAATATCTCTGTGCCTAACCAAGTCTGTGCTCTAAAAATTAGGGTAGAAATTAGAGTGATAAAGAAATAACTGAAAGAAAGTGGGGAATTTGAAGGCAGATAAAGAATGTATACTAGCATGTGGGAAGAATTGTAAGTGGAATATTGCAGTGAACTTTCTGCTAAGACTAAGAGGAAAACTTGACAAATTCTTCAAGGCCCCCCTTATTAGAGATTATTGAATAAATTTCTTCCATGAAAAACCAGATGAAGCCCTCAAAAAACAAATGCTTAATGAGCCAGATAGTCTGGGCAGTGACTAAAGGCCCTGCAAACTCCCTGTCCCAAACTCTGAGCCCCCAGACCTTGCTCTCTGTCACTCATCCCCCTGTATCCCCCTAAGCAGTAAAACAAACCTTAGAGGGAGGGAAAAGGAGGGCAAACTGGGAAAAGCTTACAGGAGATGGTGAACTCTCTCTGGTCCTTTTATCTCCATTAGGATAAGACTTAAAGTACTTAAAAATACTTATTAAAAATACTTTCCCAACTGGTAGTGCTGCAAAAGGATCAGCCTTGCCTTAGCAATAACATCCTCCAGTACCAGTTAGTGTCTCTCACTCTAAACTGATTTCCTACATTATAAAGTGAATTATGAATTCCTTATTCATCTGTGCAAGGATTGGTACAATCTATAACCAAAATACTCAGCTGTTTTAGGATGGAACACAAAAAAAAAACCTTGTATAAGTTCACATCATCTATATGGGCAAAATTTAGCTTATCTAAGGGAGACAAGTCTGCTCAGGTCACTCACTATCCTAACAAGTATCTCTTGCCTAAAATACTAATGTCAGTATAATGGATTGGGACAGCTGTGTCAAATCCAATTACTCATTTAGCTTAGATTCAGTTTCCTTGATGGCTGTAGAACCAATAGGGAACAGAAACTTGATATGATAATGAAAATAAGTTTTGATATCTGGAATAAACTAATAAATCACCAAAATATTATTTTGTGACTAGCTGGCACAGTGGGCTTTGAGTAGTTTGGTGGCCAACTTGACATCTTTTTGGTTATTAAATGTACATGGAAATTAGAAAATAAATGTTACAGGCAGGTACTGTAGAGTTACTGACAAAGCAGATATTTGGGGTTATAAACCAAGAAACTGATGTGTTATCAGAGGAAACACTGTGAAGTGCCACATTAAAGCCAGTGACCAGGGAGGACAGGGACAGTGACATGGTGTCACCTCTTTTGAGCCATGGAGGGAACCAACTATGCAGGGAAAGTACAAAAAGGTCTCCCAAACTTCAAACCTTTGTGATGTCAGATTTTGGCTAAGCAGTTTTTGTTGCTGCATATTTGTTACTTCATTTCTTTGATTCTAAGAATTACTGTAGGTGCTTGCTGCTTGCATGGCAGTCTCCCAGCCAGTTAGAGGTTCAGAAAAGAAGATTACTGGGAAAATGAGCATTAGAAGTGGGACTTTAAAAAAAGAAGATTACTGGAAAAATGAACCTCTAGCTGTTTGTGCACTACTTTTATGGCACTGAAATACTACTGGTTTACTAATACAGAAGTGTTAAGGCTGGAATCAGCAGTTAAAAAAGCTGTAACTAATATGACTTCTTGACTTTGGGAAGGCAAATTGTGGTTATTTGTAAAATATCTCCATGTGTGGGAATTAACTTCTGCTGTCTGGTCTTGCTGTGGCTCTTTCCAGGAACTCTGGAGTTCTGAATGCTTTGAGCCTATCCCTGAGATATTTGTTCCATCTTTTTTCAGTCTTTGAAGAGCAGCTCCTTACATAATTATGGTGCCAAATCAACCAAACCTTGATCTCATTTCACCAGGAGCATGAAATTTTACCTGAGAACTCACAGGTCTCTTGGAAAGTCAACCAATCTTGTATGTTCAGTTTGGGCATTTGTTTTAAACAAGGAATTCACTGTCCAGTGTATTTGAAATTAATGCCTTGTTAAATTCTTGTATTTTTTTGTTTGATTCCTGGTGGGTAGCAAGAAATAGTAGGGAGATAATTAAACCCTTTGTTTCTTTCAATTGTTTTCTTGGCTCTTATATCTTCAGATTTTCCTTAACAAAAGGAAAACTTAAGAGAACAGACAGATGTACCACTGAATTTCTGTGTTCTGTCTTACAAACTAACAAACAAAGCCCTTTCTTAAAAATCTGTCAATTTTAACATAATGGACAAAATGATAAGCAGTTTAACAATGACCTTACCCAGCACAGTTTCAGGGCAAAAAGAAATGTTCATGTAAAATATATTATTTTATTAAAGATAAATAAAACCAAAGCTGCTAAAATATTCGGACTTCTGGATTAGAATTTACACTTTAGTAACATCTGTCTTCCTTCAACTAAGGCAAACTTTTGTATGAAGTACAAAACTCCCCTTAATTCTCCTCCTCTGTCCCACTTGTAGGGATGGTTGTAGAATTGACTCTTCCAGTGGAGAAATAAGAGAAAGATTGGGGTTTCTTTGCTTGATTTGAAGCCTTTTAGTGCCAAGCTAAATGTACATGAAGCAGAGGGAGGAGAACAAAGCAGGTGAGAGCAGTTTCTGTCTCAGGTGTTAAATCCTCTTCCTACACCCCCTGCCGAGGTGGGAGGGATGGAACACACGGTCCTTTCAGGCTGACACAAGGACCCTGTTTCAGGTAATTGTCTACATGGCAATATATTTCTGGTCAGGAATTCACTTGTGAGAGCTGCTTTGCTGAGCCTTTAGAACTGAACTGAGAAGAGGGAGGAATAGAAAACCATGGAGGAAGAATGTGGTGTGAAGAGAAGAGACTGGAGGAAGATGGTGGAAAAAGCAACATAAGGCTTCTTTCATGTGTTGTTCAGAGAGACTGAGCAGTTAGCAATGCTGCTTTTAGAAAGCATTTCTAAAAATCACATGAGAAATACAGCAATAAATTCCAGAGTCACAATGTGCTCTGTTAGCCCATTCCTTCCTCTCCTCCTGGATGGAAAGAACAAGGAGGAGGGGCAGAACATCCCTGTGTGTTTGTGACTCGCTCGTTTTGGGTCACTGAAATCCAGCTCCTCACTCCTCACTCCTTGTTTTTACAAGTTGCAATTTTATGTCCTCTGATGGCCATGGCAGATGGGTTTGTATATGTTATCTAGGACAGACTATCTAGGACAATTAGGATACAGACTTGCACTAAAAAACCCAGACTATTTCACTGGAAACAGATGTCATTAGTCTTTTACCCAGTCAATTAAAATTTCCCCTAAAATGATCACATTACATCGCTGAACTCATTCTATGGAAATCTAGATTTCTGAGCATATTTCTGTGTTCCAAATCCTGTTTTACAGGAGTGTGTGTGTGTGTCCATTAATATTAAATTTCCAACATTAAAAATGTGCTGAGTAAAGGTAAACAAGATTTCATCTGTGTGTGTATCATATACACATATTTGTATGAGTATATTATAGAGGAAGAGAGTAATAGAGATGAATTGGCTGGATGAAATGTTGGTCTTTACAAAATCGCTTACAAATATGATAGAAAACAGAAGGAAAACAAAACAAATATCCAATTGTTAAATGCTGTCATTAGCCAAAATTGTAAGAACCATCAGGGATGATGACATTCATCCCCTTCTCAGTTTTCTGCAAACAGATTAGGAATTTTCTCTTGGAAAAAGGAAACTGAAGATAATTCCCAACTTGTAAACTCAAACTCCTCCTGTTAGCAGTGGAGAATGAGCTGTGAGCAAGAACTTGAGGTCACTCCAATGCTGGAAGTGCAGCTCAGCTGAAATCCTGCAGAAACCCTGGAGAAGCTCTGCAGTGCCAGAGGCAGAGCAGAGGGCAGAATGTATAGGATAAAAACTTCTTTGTTTCAAATTCTGCCATGGGGAGGGATGGATGGGTTCTGGGCTGGAAAAGCAGAGAGTCCAGTAATTTGTATCCTCTCTGGAAAATGTATGGTACAGCTTTGGACGTTCCTAATGTGCCACAGATGGTCTGGTTGGGCTGCAGGACTGCCAAAAGTGAATGTATGAAATTAATCTCTTTTTCACTCTATCACACCATCTGTTGCCAGTTCATTGCGTCTGTTAATAATAACAAGTAATTAATAATCATTTCAATAATTTAATTAATAAGTTCCTGATTGATTTGAAACCCTTTTTATTGGGGTTTACTTGTTTAGTCTTGGGGTCTTTTCAACTGTGCAGGTTAAAAAAGAAAATTTGACCTGTTTTCTAAATGACCAAACATATGAGTTAATTTTGTGTCTACTCTTAATGCTGATATCTAAGTTCTAACAAAGTAGAAAGTCACTTATCAGTGAGGTTGAAGATTTTAAAACTTTTCTGGATTTTGATTATAATGAGTGCACTTATATTGATATCAGGTACAACCTGGCTGCAGGAAGGTGATGGTCTCTAACTATTGTTATGCTGTTCTTTCAGAGAAAAAAAATTATATTTAACTTGGAAGAGATAAAACTTTCCTTCAGTTTATTCTCTTTCCACAATATTTTTCTCCCACAAATATACGTTTCTCATTTATTTTTTATTGTCTGCATTATGCCCTTTACAATGTTTTCTGATTATTACCATACAACTCTTCACTTTCTCTTTGCAAATCATTGCTCAAAAATTTCTGATACCATAATTTTGTATTGGTCCTACAAGCTTTTAGGCATCTAAAATAATTTATTATGGGTAATAACTGCATTTTTTTCATCTTCTCCTTATAACTGTGTTTTCAAACTTAATTAAGCATAGCCATATTTATAACAGGATGAAAGGTTCCAAAAATAAGCACAAACACTGTTCCTCATGATTTGAATTCTTTATATATGTATGTTAATTCAATAATTTTCCCCAGGCAGATTGAGTTACTTATTTTATTTCCTTTTACATTAGATTTTTATTTTTCCTCTATGATGTTTTATGTCTATCTGCTCTTTCTAATATCAAAGTTTTGTCAAAGCCACAGGCTGGGGAGCGAGGCAAAAATCAGAGTAGTGCCCCTGTCCTCACTATACTCATACAAGGGAGTATCTCAAATATTTCTGGTGTTTTGTTCCTTTCTAAAGGCCAGAATTGAACCTTTCCCTCCCAGTTTATCATCTTTTACACATTCACCATGCATTACCCTGCTATTGATTTGTAATGTACGAGCACTGTTTACTTTTGGCATATTTAAAAAAAGTGCTTTGATTGATGTCATGTGAAACAGCCAAATTATTCTTTTTTGATAGCAGCATCTGCTGCTTTTTTTTTCTTTTTTGACAGATATTTATATCCAGGAATTCTAATCCCACAGCCCCCCTTTTTTTAGAAAAAAGGTATTATTAATTCCATAGCACATTCAGTGCAGTTTACTTTATCATTACCAAACTCATCTGTTTCAGATGGAGGAAATTCTGGAGTTATGAATTAGGTTTTCTTTGAAAAGAAAATTCCCTTTCCTCTCTCCTCCCCACACTCGAATTCAGCTCATAACTTGGAGAACATTCAGGTTTACAGCTGGCTGTCAGTTCTTGTATCAGAAAGCTCAATAAGAGCTTCAGGTTTTGAATTTAGAATTCCCAAAGAGAGCATTCCTGGAATTGTTCTTTGCCCTCATTGTAAATGTTTGCTTTTAAAAATCCACTTACCACGTGGCCTAGAACACTTCAGCAGTGGATATCACATGTTAGTTGTGTATAAACACACAAAAAAAAAAGGTGGTGTGTGTTTTAGGTGGGGTTTGGATTGGGTTTTGCCTCTTTCTGTAGACATATATAAAATTTTCAAGTGGTTTCCAAAGAATGATGCTCCAGAAAAATAAGATGGGAGAAGGGCATTGGCCAGAAGAAGGCTCAAGAATTCCTGGTTTTCCTTTTTTAACAATGTGTTTTCATTAAATTTTGTGAATACTCATTCTACCTACTGTCTTCAAAAAGGAATCTAGGAGACTGTGGAGGTCTCACTACATGGGAAAACAGAGAAATCTCTTTTTGTTTTTGCTCAGTAAGTGTTTCTACATCCCAAAAAGCAGAGCACACTGGAAAAATGGCTTTTCTAGCTTTTTCCTTCTGGAAGCCTTAAAAGTAGATATGAAGCAGTAATCTGATTCATAATAATGTAAGTGCTATATTAAAAGTGAAATATGATATTAAAGAATCATACTGAAGGCTGGGGAAATAGGTTTCTAGTCTCACCATTTTCTTAGGTTTCATTAATATTGGTCACATACAATCCTTATTTTGTCTTCCAAGCCAACTGAATTTTTATCTGTACGTGTTCACAAGGACTGCAGAGAGGGGAATATCAGAGTTGAGGAGCAACATGAATTGGATGTCATTTTCTCTGCCACTTGTGTAATCTCTAATAACAGAGGCATCTAATAACCTGCATTTCTTCCTGACAGCTCACTGAGCTGGGAATGCAGGTTCCTGCTGCTTGCCAGGAGCTGTTTTATTGACTGAACTCTGGAGAAGTTGTTTCAGATTTAAGGGTGTGCTGAATTACAGCCACTTGCACTGAGCAGAAATCCTCAAAATCTGTTTTAATTATAGCTTTTACCAACACGTGAATGCAGAGAGAAAATCCCACTCTCTCCATTTGCTCACAGGAAGGAAATATAAGCAAGATTAAGGCCCAGCTGATTCTTACAAGTCTGGTTGTTTCTCAGGAGGCAGTGAGGGGAGTTCCATAATTCCACAGGCTGTGCAGTGCAATTCTGTTCTGCAGGAATGTGCCACTGTGCCAGCACAGAGGAATGGGACTTACTCATTCCATCACACTGGTTTAGTATTTTTAGTTGCATTTTCTCCTTTCTACCTTGATAGAGGAAAGCTGGAATTTGATTCCAAAGCTTCTTGTCAAGACCTGGCAGAAGAGTCATGGGCTGAAGTCCCACCTTACACCTGTGCCTGTGTTTGGTGGGGTGGCATTGCACCCAGTCAAGGAAAGCCAAGGGGAATGCTGTTTAAGAGTATTTTTTTTTAATCTTGAGACTGAGAGTGTTGCCTTGATTTTTTAAGTTTTTTTTAAGCCTTCTGATGTTTATATTCTTGTACAGAACTTTCTTATACACTTTATGTAAATAACTTATTATTTGTATTCTTTTATGGGGGACGAGCAACTTTATAGACTGTTGGGTTGCCCAGTGGCATTGAGGAGGTGGCACTGTCACCCTCCAATGACACTGGCATTTCAGAAACAATAAATTAGAGTCAGATTTTAATAAACAGCCTCTTTTTGCCTTGGAAAGAGCTGCTGCCCACGTCATTTGTTCCGTGTCCTACAGTGACATCAGAGAATATAATTCATAGAGGTGTTTGCATCACATGACATTTTTAACTAGGAAAAAATATCAAGCAGTAAATATAAACACAGCTTAATGGGCCACCAGCAGACCTCCACCCAGAAGTATTCTGGCAGCTCAAGCTTTTGGGGAAGCATCTAAAAACCAGATTATTTTCTCTGCAATGGTGTGAAATTTTGTCTGCTCCATTGACATGGATGAAGAGTTTGCTGCTGGCTGTGCTGGCTTTGTGAAGCCAAGTGCTGCCTGTCCTCTCTCTGCTCCTTCCCTGCTCTGGGGCCAGACCTGCAGCAGCTCTGCTGGCCAAACCCCCAGGGAGCAGGTGATGGGATCAGCACTGTGACTGTACCATAACCATTGCCCCTGAACTCAATTTTTGGGTTTCCCCACAAAGTCTTATTTGTTGTTTGATAGCTGAGGTGTTTCTTTCTTATTTGTTTTTCTGGATTAGCTGATTATTAGTGTGCTTCTTATTTTAAAATTATTTATTTATTTTTCAATCTATTCAATTCTTAGTACAAATGTAAATCCAACCTTTGACTTCCTAAAGCATGATATTTAATTTGTCATTCCCAGCTCCTACTGAGGCCATGTCCTGCTCAGAAGTATTCTGTGAAGGTTACAGCCAGCAGGATGGCAGCAGAATTATGCAAGTACTGATAACATATATTCCAAAATTTCTTACTTGGCAGGAAGCTGACATGGCACCAAACACTAAAATAGCTGATTTATCACTGTAGAATAATAAAGCTGTTGAGTTTTAAACTGAATTTGAAATGAAAATTACAAGTTCATCTTGAGTTTAATCAAAAGGTACAAATTAATCTTGGAATGCCATTGGGGGTAGCAGTTTGGCTTCCATTTCAGCTGGGTTCTTAACCTATCCCAGGGTGAGTTGTGTACCTGAGTTCATCATCTGGACTCACTCATGGCACCACGTGAGCTCCACCTGCCTCCTGTGGGTGTTCCTTTCACCCCAGACATTATTTCACTTTTCAATATTTTCAATCTTTTTGAATATATACAAATATTTCATTATTTCCAGGTGCTTTTTTCTCTCCACAGAGCATGACTAACTCAGAACAGATTCTTTACATTCAGATAGCTCCAGTCAGATGTCAGCACTCATAGCCACTCTTCCCGGTGTTAATTCACATTTACAGCTGCATTTTGTACTTATAGATGTAAGTATAATGTACACAGAGCTGTGCAAAATGTGATTTCCTTGTCATTCTGCCCACGGGGGTTCTCCAGGTGAGGTTCAAACACTCTTTGAAGGGCTCTTGCCAGAGGCAAAGCTTTTCCCCTCCAAAGTGTGGCAGCTCAGCACAAAAGCCTGGTCAGTTGTCAAGGGGAAGGAGCTCCATTTCTGGGATGAGAAAGAGCAAACAGAAAGAATTAATCAATATTTCAGAAGTTTTCAATGGGAATAGATGTGCAGATGAATTTGAATGGATATTGCTGGGCATTTTTTCCTAGGAGTTTAGCTTGTGGTTGGTTCTGGTGCTCAGTCCAGTGTTGCACTAATGTCCATTACCACTGAAATGCTCTTGAAATGTCTGAGGAAAGGGAACATTGACTCAGGCAGAATGTAGAAAAGGTTTTGTGCTTTTCCAGCTTCCTAAATGTGTTTTTAGTGGAAATAATAATCCTGTTATTAATTCATAACTTGTTTCTTTCTACAACCCATGGAAATAATGGATAAATATTAGCCAGAAGTAAAATAGCTTTGTGTGGTACAGGATTTTTTTCCTAGAGCTTAATTGTTCTTATTTTAGATGTTCTTTCTTTTGTATCATTTTATCCTATTAAAATTTGCTGTCCTAAAATACCATTTTAAAAGGATTTGACAACAAAAGAAATACGAGCTCCACTGTGTTTATCCCTGCTGAGACATGTATTGCTCTCATCTTAATGCAGGATTTAATTTCACATGCTTCACTTTATGCCAAGTCAGAGCAAATAAATATCTTGTTCTGTTATAATCTGTCCTGGGCCTTTTGTTTCTAGTGGATCAAAATTCCTCCTTCTAAGGCAAAAGGAAAAAAAAAAAAGAGGGGGAAACAGAAGTATTTGATTCAAGCAATATGAGCACCCTCCTAAAGAATAACAACAATATAATTTTAAAAAAAGGGAAAAAGAAAGAAAATCTACATTTGGAAGAGATAAAAAATGTCTTTAAAGAGGTCTTACTTGCTGTACTTTGGATATCAGAAAAGTGACTGAAAATGCAAGGAGAGGTGCAGCTCAAATCTTGCACTCCCACACTTCATCTTTCTCATAACATAAAAATGAACAAATTATTTTGAAGTTGTTGATTTCAGAGTTCTGTTTTCTCACTTCACTTTGATCCTGGTTTAGATGCTGAGAGGCTTTTTAAGTAAATAGAACTGTTAATTGTTAATAATTATCTAATATTCCCAAATAAATAGAAGGAAAACATGAAGTTTTTTAATTAGGGCCTTTATGAAAGATAGAAGGCAGCATAATTGATTTACCTGTAAGTTAATTTGCAGAGTGATTGCTCCTGATAGGGTAAATAGGACTGTGGATTTGAAACCCATATCTTATCATTTAGGCCATTATTTATTTTCAGTTAAAATGGGTATTTTTGGCACACTGAAAGCATGAAGTTAAAAATATTAATATCCAAATAAATGCTTTAATGGGCAAGTTCTCCAAAGTATTTCACACTTAAAATCTTTATTTTTAGACCAGATTCAAATGTCACAAAAGAGGCAGCTCTAGTTTGCTCAGTTTCCATTTCCATATAAACCTTCATTACTTACAAGATACAAAATTAATGACAAATGAGGTCTTTTTTCTCCAGTTTGACTTAAAATCATAGAAAAATAGCAAATTAGGAAGATGTAAGGAAATATCTTTTTCACTTTCATGTGATTTTCAAAATTAAGTTAGTAGCCATAATCTGCTCTTTGGGATTATTTCTCATAATAAAACTCTAACCTATAACCTGCTAAATGATATTATTAAAATCTTATTCAAAATTATAACTAATAATTACACTATTGTTGACTCTTTAATAATTTTAGACCCAGTGTTCAATGCCATAACTCACAGTGGGACTGGCTTTGTTTTGGATTCTGTATTTTTTATTCAGTATAAAAAATGACAAGTTTCATAGGTGCATTTTCAATATTCAAGGGAAAAATCCAAACAAACAAGGAAATAAAATTAGGTTGAATGTGCAAAGTAAGTTTGTTTTGACATGTAATATTGAAGCTCTTTGTTATTACTCTGAATGAAAATGGTAATTTCATCCTTTACTGAGGAAATTATAATTTTTAGATTTTGCAGAAAATATCCCACATATTTTACAAAACCCATAATATTGTTTTCTGAGCATTTGTTGCATCTCCTCGAAATTACACTTTTGAAATGAGTTATTGTCTTGTTTTGATGAAAGTAGAACATTTGGTTTCCTTCTTCTCGAGGCATTCTTTGAATGCTCTGCCAGTTTTGCATAGTTACATTGAAATATTGTTGATATATTTAATGTTTGCTTCTGACATTTCAGAAAACACTCTGAATATTCTCATGGTGGGAAGTTTTTTGTGCCTATTTGGTAGTTTTGCACCAACACCAAATTAAAATATCTGTGAGATTTTGCAGATCATCCACTTCCTTATTTCTACAGGAGGAAGTTTTGCCTTCTCGAGCATCTCTGCTTCATCTGGGGGGATAATTTCCATGTGCAAGTTCAAACTGATTGATATTTAGGCAGAGAATATGGTTTAATTTAGAGAATATGGTTTTATTTAGGCAGAGAATATAGTTTAATTTAGAGAACATGGTTTTATTTAAGCAGAGAATATAGTTTACAACCCTCTTGTACAAGAAAGAACAGTTTGTTTTGTATTTCATGATCTGATACAATTTCTGCTGTGGGATAAATTCCCTCAGTCTGTTGCAGATGTATCTGAGGAGGCCAAGGCTGACTTTTGTGTGTGGTGCTGAGTGTAACTTTCTCTCTTCACTTTAAGTTTCTCAGGTCTGGGTGATCCATGTGAGCGGGGTAAAATTTGCAGATGCAAAATTTCAGTATAAATCATTTCCATCACACAGAACTGATGTGTTATTACAGATAAAAATGTCACCCTAAAGGTACATTTTGAATAGCCACTAGAAAATAAAAGCTTTTATTTCTCTTGTGTTTGCAATGCACCCATTCCTGTATTTTATTTTAGGACACACTTTAGTGGCATGAACAATGTGTGGTGGATTGAAGGTGATGGAGATGAACACTCTCTTTTCCATCAAGAATTATGAATAATACCATGATTTTTACCTGTTTTAGAGCTACTGAGAGCTCTCAAGTGGATGTCCGCAACAAATTGAGAGTAACAATAATGATAATTTTCTCCCCTTTAGCTTCTACTTACCTTAAGCTCTTTCCTTTTTCCTTTATCCTTCATCTGCCATTGACATAAGAACCTTTCCTTGAACAGGGGGTAACAGAAAAATCTTTAAACTTGTACTTATGCATTTGCTGATTCTCCTTCCTCTTTCACTTCAGTCACTTCTGTAAGTTTTGATTTTAATTCTTTTCAGCTTCATGAAACAATTATCTTGTAAAGGCAGCACTAAATAAGAACGCAAAGTAAAAAAAAGGGATCTGCTGTGTTTTAATCATCTAAGTCTGCAAACTGTAGCAGTATGAATTTTAACTTCCCCTTGGAAAAAAAAATCAGGAATCGTTTAAAAGCTATATTTCAGTGATTATTCCAAGCCTTCATCTGTTTCCTATTTGGCTGTTGCTATACCTGATTTTAAGCATAATATTTATTAGAAATCCAAAATATCTTCAACCTAAGTAGGGCACCACTTGAATAACAGGCAAGATCATTGATGTCCACGCTGGTTCTTAATTTTGTGGGGATGGAACACCTTCCTTTTAGCTATGTGCTAACTATATTTGGAGATACACTAAATATTCTCTACTGAAATTAAAAAAAAAAAAAAAAATTGTCCTGAAAGACTTACAGTGTCTTACTAGAAATATTTCTGTTAACTAACACTAATACAGAAGATGAACCTATGGATTCTATGCAGAAAGGAATCACTAACTTTAGGATTAGGAGAACCTGATGCAAGTAAATACTATAAGAAACTCTGAGTTTGTTAATTTCAACAAAACAATCTCTTGATGAATTGATTATGAAGATTTAGAGCTGAAGAGTTCAATCTTTCCTCACTTCAAGCACTTATAAATATGCAGTGTGCTACAAAGGCTGCAGCTGCACTGAGGAGGTGATAAAATGTATTTTGTACTGTTTTGTCCTCATGCTATTGCACCTTGCTCAGCAGATAATTTATTATGCTGGCTCTTAATAAATAATTGATGGAGAACTGATAACACAAAATTTACAGAATATGGAGAGTGCTTTATTAGAACATTAATATGCTACAGGTGTGTTTTATTGGTCAATTAACACACGCCTCGAGGTGTGGGGTGATATATGAGGCTGCTTTGGGTGAGTGGGATGGTAAAACACATCCTGGGGGGGCTTAATGGTGCTGGAAAGTGAGGAAAGATTCTACAGAAATTGCCCTGTGGTTTGGAGGTGCAGGCTAACTTTAAACAAGGAAGCAGGAGCTCTGGAAGTAGGCTAACAATAGCAGTGTGGGGCTTTTATGGAAATTGATTTACTCTGGTATTTGGGAGAAACTGTCTTAGGGCTAAGGTGGTTTCCATTAATTTCCCAGCTTTCCCAGCAAAGTTGTAAAAGTTAGCTTATCTCCCTCATGCTTTATTTACAAAGCCATGTCCAACACAAGCTTACTTGTTATCCTTGAGTGCTGCTCTTAATCAAGGAATAGGGGGAATATAGCCCAGATTTAGGCTGCTTTTAAAATCCTTCTTCTAGAAATACTTTTCTTTATACCCAATAGATAAGTGTTTTGGGGGTGGGCTGGGCTGATTTTTTGTTGGTTGGATGGGAGGTTTGTTTGTTTGTTTTATGGCTTCAGGTCTTTGTTTATGTGATGCTTGTTGCTTTTTCTCTACGTTTTGGAAAGGCTCACACGGTATCCCTTGACTTTCATTAGAGTTCTCCTTTCCTCTCTCTTGTCTGGTTCTCATTCCATGCACAACAGAAGATCAGTAGCTTTAGGCTCCCTTTTTGAGCAGAGTGGCTGCAAGGGAGGATGGAAAACTGCTCCTTTGGATGTCTGTGGTTCCGAGGTGAAGCTCTCTTAACTACATGCAAAGGGCTCTGAGAGCAAAGGGCTTCAGCAACAGCTCAGTCCAAGAGTCCAGCTGACCCTGGAGAAATCAGCAGATGCAACAGGCAGCAGCAAATGCTTGCAGAAAAAGTGTTAGAGCAGAGCAAACACACAGATATTTTTCTAGGTATGGCTTTTTGTATTTTTGTCTGCAATATTCTACACCAGAGTATTACATCCAAACCATTTTGCTTAATAGCACTTGAGGGAGTTCTCTTTCATTTTTCTAAGAGGTTTTTAATCTTTCTGCCTATTAACATCCAACCTGTCCTTTTGGAAGGTATTCCATCATTTTAATTCTGAATTTTGAAGGACAAGTTTGATTTACATCTTTGCTCTTTATGTTCAAGCTGCTGCCACATGCTCTCATCCCTGTGGATCTTGTGTGGTGAATTATCAATATACACTCAGTCATCCTATGTCCCCTCAACCCTGTTCTTACCCATGCTGAAGAAGCCTCAGCTGTTTTCTGCTTTAAGCAAATTTTGTCACCTTATTTTTTCTTCATTCTTTTTGAGTAGCTTATGCATATATTAAATACCAGGGGTTCCTATGAAACATTTCAGAGTTTCTCTGTCAATTTTTAATCCCCTTAACTGGTTTGTCTTATTTCCTACCTGTTTAGTAGCACACCAGGGAAATTTTTACCTCACACTAAAAGTGGCTTTATTGTGTAGTATAAAGTAGTTGTTTTGGGAGTTCAGATGTTATCATGTGCACAAACCTTGTTTAAAGTTTTTGAAAAATTCCTTTGGGTTTTAAAGGCCCTCTGTCTGTCTGAATAAATCCAGATGGCTTTTTTGCAGTTTAGTTTAGGCCACCTTTGCCATAAGTTGCCATGTCCAGCTGAAGGTGAGAAGGGGCTGGACAGAGTCACCAAATGTTCTGCCTGCATTGGACACTGCTGCTTGCTGGGGTGAAAGAATGGAAACATCAAGAAATGTGGGATTTTTAATCTCTTACTCAGGAGGTAGCTACCCAAATCCCTCTCTGATCTATAACAGAACAGCTAGCAGAGAGGGAATGTTTATTTTGAAGCAAATCTCTTACCTCCCATTCAAACCAGATGATCATCAAAATACAAGCCCTGCATTTGCACCTACCTGCTCAAACCTGGTGGTTTTTTTCTGTGTTGCAAAGGCAGATGGATTGCTTAGAAACATTATTTTTACTTCAGCAGGTGATTACCCAATTAAATGCTATACCTGATTAAATGCTGGAAAAAGTATTTAAGATCATTAGTGGTAACAAGACTGGCAGAAGGAAGGTAGCATGCAGAATAAGAACCTGCTGCCCTCCCTCCCAGCCCTTCTGTGAAGAGACAAGTTGAAAATGAAGATTGTGAAAGGAGCTGGACCAGTATCAAAAGCAGTGTGACTTGCAGAATTTCAAACCAATGGCAAAAGCTAACAAACAAAATGACTTAATGGGAGCTGATTTCCCTTTGTTCAGGGGTCCAGGGCAGGAATATTTTTGCTGTGACTGAAGTACTCACTTGTTCCATAGAACCAAACTCTCTACATGGAGATTTTTCTGGTTTGTTTATCCCTGCTTTGCCCCGGGCTTGCTGAAATCAGTGGAATTATTTAGCAAAAAGGTTCTGAGTAGAAACCAGATGCCCAGGTCCTGAAGTTTGGGAGGGAATACACCTAGCTGCTCCAGTGAATGAAAAGCTGAGTCCTTCTGAAAAACAAAGTGGTTTGAGAGCAAACAAATTCCTCAGGGTTTGATTGAATGTGGTTGATTGTGGACTTCCAGCCTGTGCTCACCTCCTGAGCACACCTGGAGCTGCTGCACTTCTCCTGCCCCTCTCAGCCTGACCCCAGGCATGAAGGCAGTTTATTTTATTTATTCATGCTTGCATTTCTTCAGCTGTGGCTATTGCTTGGTGTTTGCTGGGGCACAGCTTTGTTTGCACCTCTTCTGCCAGTGATCCAAAATCTGTGTCTATGACCACCAGTGGGGGAAGCTGCTGTCTCAAAGCTTGGTGTGTTCTGCCCTCTCTGCAAAGGTTTCCTTGTTATTGTGTGCCTGGAATTAGCAGTCTCATGTGACTCATCTGAGTTATTTAGTTCTTCAGGATCAAAGCTCTATTAGAACAAAAAAATTGTGCTCAGATGATTATTTGAAACTTTTGATATTTAATGGGGGTGAGGATGTTCATGTGCCAAAACAAGGCACTGTATAAGGAAAAAAAAAAGCAGCAGAAAAAAGGATTTTTCTGCTGCATGGTCATGCAATTCACGTCGTGACTGACTAATTTTTAGATGGGAAATATTGTTGATAATTTTTTGGGCAGGCAAGAATCTTCTCTAGCCCTACCTGAAAGCCAGAAAGGAGTGATGGGCAGGGGCTTTAGCAAGGGAATGTGATATCCAGACAACAAATACCAGCACTGCTTTTGACTACAGATGAACCAAAGTTGTTTATAGCAAATACCTCTGAGAAAAAAGTTTTTTGAGAAAGACTGGTATTTTGGCTGTCAGATCTGCTTCAGGTCTAGTGATTACCAACATCTTAGCTGCTTCAATTCCCTGATGAGCTGCCTTGAAAACATGAGTTTTATAAATCAGCTCACAACGCTGCACTACAAAGCCCTGGTGATCAGCAGTGCAGTGACCACGTTTATGGGAAGAAAAGACATCATTTCAGGGAATAATATGAGAATGTATCAACTCCACACATCTTGATTGCAGACTCTGCAGGTAGCCAAGGTTTCTGTGGCTTACTCCTTGACCTTCACCTTTGCTTTCACAGACTGCAAACTTCTCAGAGACATGCATGGTGTGAACTGCATCTTAATAGCTGGATGCCTGATGGAGAGATTCCCTTCCATTCTTAATTGGGAGGTAGCTGTGACTAGGACATCCAGCCTCACAAAGATCTGCTGCTCCCTACCTGCAGTTGCATAGCATCTCTGGGGAAAATATAACAATTTATAACAATGAAAGTTGGCTTTAGAGTGCATATTTACATTAGGATCTATAAATATTCCCACACGTTTTACAGATGTTAAATTTTTCTAATTTTGCTTCATTTCCTTTTTTTGTCTCACATCTCTCTATTCTCTTTAAGCTGCAATAATTTTCACTACCCATTAATGAATGATAAATAGCAAGTTCAGTCCACAGTGTGCTGTCCCAAGGACAGGGCATGGATGGGGTGGCAGATCCAGGGTGCCTTCAGCAGGCAGATCTCTCCACATGTGAGCCAAAGTGCAATCCCTGCCTTGTGTCACCTGGATGTGCATGTGGAGGCTGAAGGGTTTTCCCTTTTGAGTTACCCCCCTGTTGCTCCCACTCTCCCTTTTATGGTGAGAAGGAGAAAAGGCCTAATTAGAACAAGCAGAATCATCTTCAGATGATCCAGGCAGAGTGTCAAGAGAGAAACAAGGCCTTGTTAGCTCAAGGCATCTGCAAAAGGAAGGGAGACAAGGACAGGATAGTTTGAGGAGGTCAGAGCTGTTCAGCTTTAGGTTGAACCTGTTGAGCAGATGTGTGTTACACTCTCTATCTTTGAAATTTGGGAAAATATTTTATCAAGCAAGCTTTACTTTCTTCTAAACACATCATTTACAAAGCTAAATATAATTCTTATCCCTTCAGCATAAATGAAAGTGATATTTTTAAGGCTGAAAATCAAGGCAGGGCTAAGGATATCTGTGGAGAAAGAAGCCACAAACCATTAGAAATGATTGGAAGGGACAGTAATGGCATGAGAAAGTGATTTCAGTCAAGTTGTGCTGCAGTACAAGGCTGGGACATGCTTTGGAGGTCTGCTGGTAATTGTGGTTCTGCACAGCTGCTTCTCCTCCCAAAAGCTGGAGAATTACAGTGAGTAAGCAGGCTCTGAGCTCTGCACTGAACATTGAACACGTCAGACCAAGGTTTATTTTCAAAAGGAACAGAGATATCTCACCTTTTTCAGATTTTTTGTACTATTACCAGAATCTGTAACTTTTTCTATGTCCAGGTTTCAGGTTTTTACATGGTTTATTTGTACACAATGAATCAGCTTCAGATCTTTTGAGTTAATCCTTCCAGCCTCTTCTTTGGCTCATCCTCTCTCAGAGGTACAGATCCATATGTTAACCAGGACTCAGGCTAATGGACTTTGGCAATCTGCAAATTGCATCTCTCAATCTACTTTAAATTTAACTAAAATACATGGAATCTACTTCCTTTTTAAAAAGTTCTCCCAAAAGATAACTCACCCACTAAAATGGCAGAAATGTTTCACATGTTTGTTATGTTTGTGGTGCTTTCTGCATGCAAGAGGCAACTCATTCATCCCAAAACCAAAGTCAATCAGGTTTAGATGTCAGAGCAGCAATTCCTATCATGTTCCCATGGAATTTGTTCCATGATGAAAACTAAAGACAAAATTAAGCGAGATCCTGAACTAATCCTAATACTTAGAACTTAATGTTTCTTTATTTTCTCTTTTTTAGCCTGAAATACATTTGTCTACCTTTATGCTAAGGTAGAAAAATAGTTGTTTTTTTTTTTTCTGTTTAATATATTCATATTGAACAGATATGTTTATACATATTAAAAATATATTTTCTGCTTAGTATACTCATGTTCTGTTATAGAATACCATCAGAATTGCTTCACAGGCTGCTTCAAAAGAGAAAGGAGCAGACCTTCCACACAACTAATCACCTCACCTAAGAGGTTGGTTTTCCTGTTTTTCTAACCAGTGTTTTCATTTGTAAAATGAAAATGTAATGTAAAACCTCATTTGTACCTAATCTGAGGAACATTTGTAGATCTGAGCTCAGTTCCTGTTTCCCAACATCACACAGAAATGTGACCAGCAGAGTGCTCCCAGCCAGGTGGAATTTTTGCTGGGTGGAAATTTGGGGTTTATGATCAGAAATCTTCAATACTTTGCCATTTTTGAGGGCCCTGGTACAGGATAAAAAAAAAAAAAATCACTGGCAGTAAAGGGTGACAGAGCTGTGGTGAATTATTGAAGTCCAGGAGTTTGCAGCTTGATCAAAACCACTTGTTTCTGTTTCTTGTGACTCCCAGAAGGTTCTGCCCCAAACCAGGGGAGCATCAAACACAGACCTGTGTCAGGTGTTATCAGAGAACATCTGCTGTAGCCACAATTTCCTGTTTCAAACGTTGTGTACCTCTCCTGGCACCCTCTGTGATCAGGGCAAATGGGATTCCATGTAATCCTCACTCGTGTGGCACAGACAATGGGATTACACAGCTCCTGGAGTGATGCTTTCCTGCACTACCACAAATTACAAAAGAGCCCAGGGGCTAATCAGTTATCAAACTCCTGTGGAAAATAAGGAGAGAGGAAAGATAAAATAACAAAAAGATTTGTGCTGCTGTCTGAGTGATAAGAATTAGTACAATAATACCTAAATTCTCCCCTAATAAAATATAGAACAGAATTTTCAAGGCTCTGGATTTTTCCTGCTAAGAGCAACTGCAGCATTTCGATTAAAGGAACAATCCATAGCATTTTCAGTGGAAAATTTCAGCTGCCTCTGGAATTCTGAACTCTGAATTTGGAGTTCCATAGAATATCTATCAACCTGTACATCAGATAATCAGCTGCCTTCAATTATGTGCATCAATCACACATGGTCAGGTGGTGTAAAGACCAGAGGAGAAGAACACAAACTGAAAAAAAACCTTGGAAATGTATTAGATTGGGAAGAACTTGGTGCTGAGGACTGCAGGAGAGATGAGGCAGATGAGAAGTCAGTCCTTTTGAGATGCTGAGATCTCTTACAATGGCTTTAATGGGAGCTGAATACACAGAATTGGGCACTGAAAGATTTATTCACTGGGTTGTTTTCTAATGAGACAGAAGAAAAGATCACAGATGAGAAAAGTAAAATATTCAATAGTTTTGTGATTGCTCTCCAGAAGATGATCCTCACAGTTAATAAAACATGGTGATTGCTCCCAATTTAGGGCAGGCTAATTTTTTAGGCTCTTTCAGTCATTTAGTATGAAAAAGCAAAAATTAAACATTAAAAACATTTTTTTAATGAAAAAGTAAGATTAAAATTCAAGTTCATTAGGTTTTCTTATGGAGCAGAGAGGCTGTGAAACTTCTTTTAGTAGTCAATTTCTTATCTCTATTCCATTAGACTCAGGTGTTAGAAAAAAATGTCTTAAGGAGAAAAAAATCTTCAAGTCATCTTAATTTTTTTCCTCTCTAATAATGTGATAATACACAGTTTTGATAAATATAAATTTTGTTGGCATAAATATATATTGTTTTGGGATTATCTGTGGGATAGAATTGAATAGCATCTTGCTGGACCCTTTTATAAAGCTCTCAATAAAAGGTGTTTGCACTTTTTGGGAGTCCCTTAATTCTAACATGCCCCACTGCCAGCCCTCATGACCTCTGCCTTAGGTGGTCACCAAACAAAACTGACACTACCTCTATTCTGCTTTGGTTGTTTTTATTTTCCTTCCAAGAGGTATTAATTTCAAAGGCCTTCCTGGTGGAAAACCTAGCACTAGAAAAACCAGATGGAAAAATTATGGAGTGTTTTATGAAAATCAGATTAACAGAAACAGGGCTGCATATTTTTTCCTAGGCATTTATTGACAGATGGGTATAGATATTGAAATTTGAATCAGACATTGCATTGCACTCTCATCCAAGTCTTCTTTTATAAAGTCTTTAATAAAGTCATGTTGCATTATAGAAGCTGAAGAGGCTCCCCCTGGTTCTTGCAATAGGAAATGGAGATTTGATCACAACCCTACTTAGAAAAATGATAGATAGATTAGCTTTTTACTAAAAGGTTCTTTTTTCCCTAAATTCCGTGTGCAGTTTGCAGCTGTGGATGAAATGTGTACACAGATGAAGAACTGAGGAGAAGCAGCTGCACTGTTGCCCCAGTTAAATCACTGAACTTGTACTTGAGGGAAGTTTTCCCTGACAGGAGTGCAGGCAGCAGCACCTCAGGAGCTCATGCAGAACTGGAGAAGGTGCTTTCTCTGGCAGTCACACATCAGCAGCAGAAATTCAAATTAACTGTGCATGTTGAATAACAAGTGTTATGAGAATCAATCAGATATCATCATAAATGCTGTTCTGTCTGCCTTGGTGCTGAAGAAGTTAAGCTCCACTGGAGAAGTGTGATATTAAACATGCCAGAGCTGAAGTGTGAGAAATTCAGGAAATGTTGGGCCAAAATACCTGACTAGAGTGTTTGCATTTCATTCATCAGCCTGTTCTGTCATTCTGAATGCCTTTTTTTATATCAATAAGGTGAAGAACAAACTTATCAGTATCTTTGTGAGGATTTACAAGCTTCCTCAGAATCCCCTCAGTTTTCTGAAATGCCAGCCTGGTATTTGCACTGTGCTCTGCCAATCATCCATCTGCATTCTGTCACAGAGGCCACTTCCCACAGAAGGTGTGGGGTGGCTGGGGGAGAAAAAAGGAGGAAAACATCTTTTCTGTCAATCTTGTAGCTGTTACTGCTATAGCTTGTTCAGTCTGGCACAGCTCAGTCAAGTCATGCTCATTAATCTAGGCTGGAATTCCTACAGGCTTTTAATGTCTCATTTTCTGGAACAACTCTTCTGGATCCTTCCCTTCAAAAGAGCATTTACCAAATCCTTCACCAGTGAAGGTGATTCTGTTCTGTGTTAGATGCACGTGAATATTCTGGAAACACTGGGTTCATCCAGGATTTGGTGACACATTGAGGGGTGAAACCTTTGTGTCTGTTAGCTTAGATTAAAGTTTCTTTACAGCAAAAGATTTGACAGATGACAAAGTAACTGTAGAAAACCTGAAGGTGCAGGAACACAGGAGATGTGTGTTGTACATCCATCATTTTCATTGCTGCTATTCCCCCATGTCTTCATTTCTGCTTCCCATAAAGGATACTTAAGCTGAGAGCTCAGGGCTGGGATGATGCTCTGGCTGACCATCAGCACGTGCAGTACCTCACACATCACATCTGTTATTCCTGCCCTGCTCCTCTTTCCCAGCTTGTCCTGACAACTGTCCCCATCACAGCTGCTCTGCAGGATGTGCACATCAGGACTGGGGTTTGCCCTTAGATAATATCATTATCTTCCTATAAGAAAATTGGGCATTAAAATGTTTTAGCTAGTTGACAAAAGAATAAAATTTAACTACGTGTGACTGAGGAGCAGCTGAACAGGTGAGAGCACAGCAATGGGATATTGTGAAATGTGGACTTGTCTCAGAGGCAGTTTCTGGTAATGATGGGACAGATCTAATAAAGGCAGCACCTTATCAAGTTACTGTCAATTTTGTGGGAAATTATTGACATCACAACCAAATTTTCAACTCGTCTGTGTCATTATGGAACCCTCACAACTTCAGTGGATTTGATTTGCAGGGAACCAAAGCAGATGAATTGTCCTGGAAGACAAATCACTGTTTCATGTGGATAAGACCTGATTACTTCTGTTTTCCTAGCAAGCAATAGCAGAAGATTGCATGGGTATATAAGACTGAAATTAAAATGTAGATTTCCAGAGCAAAGAACAGTAAGAAAGACTGACAGCTGACTGATGCTGTGCTCTCCTGGAGCAGTAATTATTACTGCATTCAAGCTTTCACATTTTCTCTATTCTCTATTTCTCTTTCTCCTTTCATCATTTGTTGCAAACCTGGTTTTGTTTTCTTAATATTTCTCTGAGAGTTTTCTGAGCCATCAATTTGGAGATTGTGAGTATGATGAAGTTCTGTGCTTGGCCAGCCAGGAGGGTGTTCAGACTTTGCTGGGTTCTGCTTCTTGTGCATCCTCCTGCTCTCATCTTCCCATGTTGGCAGCTTGGGAAAAGAACCATTTCCCTGAAAAACAAGTATTTACTGCCTTTTGGTACAGTGAGATACTGGTGATTGGGGCCTTACAGACAGCAAATTCACAAGCAGAAAAGTTTATAAACAATATTTAAAAAAAAAAAAAGACACTTTAAGAATCGTTTTTGCTGCCTCAGAAAATGTCTTGTGCACATTGAGCTTTTTGAAGCTGCTGTGTCTGGCACCAGTTTTTTTCTTCAGATGTGCATTGTTTTAATGCAAATATATCACTAAATTAAGCTTAAAGACATTTAAAATGATCAGCAAATCCCATTTAATTTGAAATGTTTGGGAAGTCTTCACAGCTGAAGAAAAGGAGGATGCCCTTGGAGTAAGCCTGGTAGAAGAGCCCACAGATTCCACAGTTCCTTTTTGTACAGTGTGCAGGTCCCTTTGGGGTTTTTCTTTTTTACAGGCACCCATGTTGCATGCAAAACCTCCAAATGCCTGCTTGAATAATTCCTTGATACTATTTAATTTTAAATAAAAATAGGTTTTTTTTCATTTTAAATGAAAAAGTCTTAATTGTTGTACTTTCTTAAGATCACGGCCTATTTTAGGATAATTTCTGACTATTCTGATCATCAAATTATAGAAAGTATTTCACTCTCTCCCTTCATCCCTGCTCCTTCACTCAGCTGGATTTGCAGGAGATGCATTTAGCTAATAGAACAAGAAATTACAAGTGTATGAATAATTGTTTTTAAATGCTATTTAATGTCCTATATATAGCATGAGTTTCCTGGAAATCTTTCCACATACTGTTTGGTAGGAAATAGTCTCCAAGCAGGTTACAATGTTAATTTGATAGCTAAACCTTTCCCAGTAGTCGTGTTCTTGATTTGCTTATAAAAGAAATCCCATTTTAGGCTGAGTGATTGCAATCAATTTGCTGTTACCAGGTTATCAGAGAAAGGAGCTGTACCACATCATATGAAAAAAATCCCAAACAATTAATGTTAGCAAAAGCATTCTTAAAATTCCATCCTGAAATGTGTGATTTAGGCCAGTTTTTATCCCAACTGCTCAGTAAAAATGCAAAGAGAGGTTAATATGATAAAATATGGGGCTACTTTAGCTGTTAATTTTCTAGCCAAGTTCAGATGAATATCATGGACTGGGATGCTAAAAGCCATCTAACATAAATGTTTAATGAACAAATAAAGCTGTCAGAGGCAAATGTGCCCTGCACATTATGGATGGATTTGCTTTGGGTAGATGGTGCAATCAGAATCATTGTCTGATCCAGGCCTAAAGTCTGTTTTCCACCACTTCAGTATTTTTTAATAGTCTGCTCACAGGCTGGTTTTGTAGGGTTTTGTGGCCTGTTTTTCAGGCCAGAATTATAGGACCAGTTCTATAACTCTTCAGGCTATCCAGGCTTGTAAATATTTTTATTGACTTGACCAAACTTCAGATGTGAGCCTTCTGCCCAACTTCTAAAAAAACACAGAAATGAGGACAAAAGTCTCCTTTTGCATCTGAACACAGGATCTCAGGGCTGGAACTTCCCAGCCTGGAATATTTTAAAGGATTCAGCAGAAAGTAGCAAATTCCCTTGTAAAAGAAAATATTGTTTCTACCTCTAATGTTTCTAACACAATCCACAGAACATCACCACCACTGCAAAGATCCATTTTCTCTATTCAATAATAAACCTTGAAGGGATTTCTACAATATGTTTTTAGGACTCCCTAGAACCCATGTTTTCATTTCCATTTGGATATGTTTCATATAAGGCGTTATTGATTTTCCAGCCAACATGGATCTTTGGGAAAAAAAATAATGATTTACCCTTTCACTATGGATTCTGTAGAACGGTTTTGGAATGCTGACTCACTGAAGTTTTTTTGCTTTTTTTATATTTTTCTAGGGAGGTCTAATCCCTACAATAACCCTAATGCATGTAGTGAGGGAACTTCTTCAAAAAATTAAAAATTGTGTGCTTAGTGGAAAAATTTTATAAGCTCTTTTGAAGGTGATTATATGCATTTTCTTCAACACATCAGTAGAAACCACAGTAATTTCAGCAATTCCTTGTGTGTAAAAGGACATAATTTTTTTGCAGCCTTCCTACAAATGTTTTAATCAAAAGAGTTACCTTTGAACCCAAGGACTTCATTTTACTAAGACCTGGAAAGAAAATGAACAGTTCTTTGGATAAAAAAAGATAATGTGACATTAAAGTCTGAAAAGTTGATGTTCAACAGTGTAGAAATAAATGGCCCAAACCTGGCAAACAGCATGTTCTACAAGAAAATAAATTAGAGTGGCATGACTATAGTGACTGCTGAATTTGTACTAATCATTTGTAAATGAAATCCTCTTTTCATTAGCATTTCCATGCTCGCATGCATAATTTACAACAAAGGTTTGCAGGCACTAACACAGTTTTCATAAATGAGTCGTAATTTTGGTGTTGCTGGAACCTTGGAAACTTTTTAATGCAGTTGGATTTTTACATAGGAAGAAAAGCATAACCTTGATTTTCTAAAAGTCAGATTTAGTGTTTAAAATGTATGCAACAGACCTGATTTCCATTCTGTATTTCTTTTTGGAGCAGCTTGAATGCAAAATAAGGATAAAAAATTACCACAGCTACCAGAGCAAAATAGTGGGTTTAGGGCCTGTTTCCTGCAAAATGCTGGAATTGTTTTCTAGGTGGGCACAGGCTGAGGATAATACAGACTGTTGAATAGGGATTTAATACAGCTTTACCTAATAGGAGTAGGAAATTTTATTAAGTCCCTGGGATATTAAATTATCTGATGTCGAGAATGCTGATCATTTTCTATTATTCCTGTTGCAATTCTGATGGGGGAAGTTCTTTTAGGGAATCTGGCTAACTATATTTTGAGAAAATTTAACTGCAGTTCTAATCTGGAAGTGTTCAATTGTGCTTCTAGAAATAGGTTGAAAACCATAACTCTAACAAGACATTTGACCACATTTTGCAAATTAACTGCATATTTTGTTTTCATTTTTCGTGGTTCCTTTGCTCTTGCTCTCACTTGTACAAATGTCCTTGAAACAATGGGGAAGCTCCTGGCAGCTGGGACACAGAACGTGGGCAGGGTGGATGGGTTTTTCTTCATCTCCTTCCTCCTCAGCTCTCCCTGACCCCAGTAAGGAAAGGAACAGAAAATCCATTTCTGTGCTCCCATCTTCCAGCAAAAACCCTGCAGCAGGTTGGAGCTGGCTGGGACCAAGTGGCTGAGGAGAATGGGATGAGGTGGGATTGTGTCCAAACCCTCTGCAGTGCTGGGAAGAACTGGCTGCTCCCCTGCTCTGTGTGATCAGAGCCCTGCTCTGTGACCTGCTGGGCACAGAGGGCAGGATGGGTTGTTTTTATGAAGCAAAGTCCATTCAGAATTTATAGGATGATGTCTGTGTCTGGTTTCAATGGGTTTTGCTTAGTGGGAAAAGCAAAATATCTCAGTTATTGTTGGTGCCCCACAGCTCTGCAATGGCCCTGGGGCTGCTCCTGCACCTCAGGAGGGGGAACAGCACTGGAATTGTGTGACCATTAAACACAAGGAAATTAAAGACTGGAGAGCCTTTTAAATAACATTGCTGTGGGGTTCATGATAGTGAAGGCTTTTTGGCTTGTGGAAAGAGCAGCTTTCTGAAAAATGTGCTTGAGGGGTGTGCAGTGGATGCTGCAGACTGAGGATGTGCATGACCTGCACAATGGGGTCTGAAGAGAGCAGGGTGAGGTCCCTCTCTGCATCTTTGACTTTTATTTCTTGAGAGTTTTGGTGGTGTAGGTAAGACATTATTACAGCCCCCCCCCCCCTTCCCCCAATTAATATATTTATCCCACGAAGATTAGAAATTTAATTGCATGGGGAAAGCCAGAACAAATCCTTCTACTCTTTCAAGCTCTGCTTGGCAGTGGGGTGAGGGACAATTTTAATGTCCCTTTTCTATCAGCAGCATCCTTTAGCCCCTGAGAGAGAACCAAACCTTGCTGCCCAGCCATGTCCTGCAGTGGTGGTGTCAGGCAGGCTCTGCTGATCCTCTGCTACTTGTGGATGTAAATTGAATTGTGACAAATACACAGAGCAGTGCATTGCCTGGAGACTGAAATCAATGCTTGCATGTGCTCAAACAAAATTATTTTTCACTTGCACCTCTTTTAAGTGAAGTCATTTTAAAAGGGCTGCATGTTTCATAGTTTGCACGCATTGCTTTTTCCTTCCTGAAGAAAAATACCTGAACAATAAATCATCACTAGAGGAAGTTTTGCCATGTTTAGTGATTTCATGAGAGATATTTTTCTACCTATATAATATGAAAACACTTCTCAGGAATATAGGAAACAGAAATGGGCTTGTTTTACACTGAAGATGTGAGTGTAAAATGTCTGTGGGTTTTGGGGTTTTTCTTTCTGGGCTAACTTTACAAACCAAATTGGTTAACAGGAATGTGTGTATCAAAATTTTTATAAGGTTCAGAGCTTGAATTTACAGCCCCCATTACATCCAGTGAAAGAGCTGCCTGTGTGTTTTGAACACCAAATTTCAAAGTGGTTTTTTTGGGCAGTTTTAGTATAGTGTTATAAGGAAGAATTTTAGTGTGGTAGTAAAATCTTACATCTGCTTTATGAGAGAGACAAATGTAGGTTTCTTAAGCAGAATATTATCATGTAGAATGCTTGTAAGATTTGTTAGAAAATCAAACTTAAAAGACTGTCATTTTCTTTTGAGAGACAATTTAGATCACAGCATTACCCAAAAAAACCTTAAAACTTCAGTTAAAGTTAGTAGAAAGAACTCCCTCTAAAGTGCTCAAGCACTTTAAACTATCCTTTTTAAAAATCATTACTTAAATGGAGATAAATCTAAGCTAAAATATCTACATTCAGTCATTAAAAAGTAGAGGAATTAAATAAACACTTACTCATTCTTTTTTACCTTGAAAGGTGACCAAAGCCCAGCTTCCAACAAGTTTAGAAACAGTTTAATTGGCCCCTTGGTGTTTTAAAGCTCAAAATATCTGTATGAATATTTTATTATTGATTATAATATATATTATATATATTAAAATTTATTATATTGATTATTTTATCAGTGACCATACAACACCCAGTGAAGCTGTTGTGGGGGCAGACCAGTTTGGCTCACTGGCATTTCCCTGGAGGAGCCTTGGAGAATTTATCCAAAAATCAGAGCAACATTTCTGTTGTGTTACATGTGTAATTCAAAAGAAGATGAAATGGAGGAAAATATTTTCCTCAGATTTTTTCTCTCTTCACCCATTTTTGAGAATTATTTTTGTTTTCTGCTTGGAAGGGACACAGAATCTTCAGTTTTCATGGAAACAGAATTGTCTCAATGTGTATATTGGCATTTCTGGATTCACTGGACCATAAATTCTTGAAAATTTTGCCCAAACTGACCTAATTCCACTGAAATGATAGAATTGCTGTACAATATTTGAGGTCAGCCTGGGTCAATCTGTCCCCAAGGCACGAGGAGAGGATGTGGGATCAGCAGAGGAGCTGTGAGTACAACTCCTGGCCACAGAAAACACCAAGGACAGAGAAAAGCAGAAGTGATCACTTGGAATGACCAGAACAATTCCACAGAAATAGCAACAATAATAATGATATTGAAATAGCACTGAATTTGGGTACCCAGTTTTAGACTCCTTTAGAAGATCTGCATGTCAGGAGGAAGAACAATTCCTTCAAAATTCAGACTTTTTGGGGAGATCTCAAGTTGCCCACATTAATCCAAAGTTTGTTTTTATACTTTAGAGCACCTTAAATGGAAAACTGGCATAATGGACTTCAAAATAACTCTTTTTTTCTTTCTCCTTGCTGACCTTGTGTTTAAGTCAGAAGAGTTGAATGAAATTTATTGGCAGCTTTTATAATTGTTTTGAAACCACTCTGCCTTCTCGCTCTGTAACTGAATGAGTTGGCAAAGCTTTCCAAAAGAGCCAAGAAGGTCACTGGAAAATCGCTGGCCTCAGCCCTACTTAAAACAACATTTGTTAACTTACATTTACTCTTAAAAACAAATTAACAGTTTAAAACACGGGTAGAACATGGATTGGCCAATTATAGTGGAATTTCTGTGGAGTATATAGAGTATTACCTCCTCATTAATAACACATTAGTTCTTCATTATTGCAGCGTTACAACGAACAGCAGAAGGATTGACAATAGCTGGTCACAGTTACCAAAAATCATTCCCAGTTTGGGAAATTATTTGGCCCATGGTCATCCCATGGATACATTTTGTTTCAATGATCCAGTGTGCTCTTAGTAATATGAGAAAGAAAAATACAAAATGCTGCAGTCACACCCTTTGGGGCATCAGCTGCATTGTATCCAATGGAAACAAAGATTTTGTTGTTATTATTTTCCATTTTTTTTCAGAACACAGAGCAAAGGTATACAAGAATATATTAACACCCAGCATTTGGTGTAAGTAGTACAGTGAAGCAATCCTAATGGAAATGATGTCTTTCTTGCTTAAAGATTCCCAGGAGAAGTATTAGAAGGAAAATATTCACCCTGGAATGGAACAAATCAGACTAACTCCGGGCTAGATAGAACAATTTTGAGTGGTGTATGATACATAAGCCTAATTAGGTTTTGGGAAAGACAAACTGCAACAGCACTCCAAAATAATAAAAAAAAAAAAATACAATTTATTGTCAATTTATCCCTAGGAAATCTGGTGACAGAAACACATCTAATATTATACTGCTGTTTGTATATGCCATGATTATAAGCTTTAAAGTTTTCATGCTTCTGCAACCTTTTTGTTTGTTACCTGAGTTACACAGGGGAATTAGGGAATTATTCAGCTATCTGAAAGATTGATACAGAGTTTTTCAGCTGAGTTTCCAAACTGAGGAGGGAGAATTTGCTAAATCTTGTTAAAATTGAACACAGCCGTGAACATCCTGAAATGCCAACAGTTAGTTTGCAATATTTCTGTTTTCAAACCTCTCCAGAGGAAAATGTAGTTGCAACTTTTAATGTCTTAGAGAATCCTTGTTTCCATTTGCCTAATTTCTCTGGAGCTGGGGGTTTTATGCAATGGAATAATTGGGATTATTTTGGACTAGAACACTGCCAGTGGAAATGAGAAGTATTTACTCAGATGGAGGGCAGTACTGATAAGGTCATAAAAGGTGGAAACTATGGGGAGCACCTTAAGAAATAATCATAGAACTATAAAATCACAGGGATGGAATCACAGATTGGTTTGGGTTGGAAGAGGCCTTCAAGACCATCCCATCCCACCCCTGCCATGGCAGGGACACCTTCCCCTGTCCCAGGCTGCTCCCAGCCCCAGTGTCCAGCCTGGCCTTGGGCACTGCCAGGGATCCAGGGGCAGCCACAGCTGAACTGTGAAATTTGAAAGGTAACCCAGTCCCAAGGATTGCTACAGAAATGGAGACAGCACTAGCATTGACCTCCACAGGAGCAGGGTGCCTGTGATTAATGGGTTTCATAGGATTAACTGTCTTCCCTGCCTACTCTGGGGGTGCTCATTTTTTTTTCTTATTTTTGTCCTAAATAATACTCACATTTCATCTTCCACACTGTCTTTTTAAGAGCCTTTGTAGCAATATTTTAAATCATCAGTCATGGACCCTCCCATTCTGTTGGTAATTTCCCTCAGGTCAGCTGAAGGAACATGTGTTTCCTTTTAAGAATAAAAACTCTTTTGCCAATTTAGGTATAGCAGGTAAGAACTTTTTAAGCAGCTTCTGGCTGGGTACTTTAGGGTGGTGGAGGAAGAGGAAGTCTGGGCTGGATGTTTGTGGCTGTTTTACACCACCAGTAACTTCTTGATGATAAGAGAAACCTGTATTGTATCCTGAAGGTACCACAGGTATGATTACTCATGGGATTCTTTCTTAATAACTGTGGATTTAAACTCAGAAAGTGAGTTCTTTCTAACTCTACTACCACAGACTTAAAACTAAATACCAACAGTGTTCTGTTTTTAAAGGTGGAGTTTGTTTTTAAAGTTTTTTACCTGAGTAAAACAGTTCAGCTCTCATGCAGAGGTACCTGAGTGGTCTCTAATCAGAAAAAAAATGCTGTGTTTGCAAATAAAACCACTTGTTCTTCAGAACTCATCTCCTTGTGACAGACTCTGAATAGCCAAGCAGGGCAGAAAATTTGTGTTTTTCTTTATGTCCTGAGTGGCTGACCTACCTACAAGAAATACAGAATTGCCCCTACAATTAATAATTGCAGCATCTTCTTCTAAGGCAAGGCCTCTCCTTGTCTGAGATAAAATTATGCCTGTAAATTGCATTATATCTGAACCAGAAGCTGGTCCTAGTGCTTTAGTATCAGTGCTATCTCTTAATCAAACCTCTGTCACTGAAATATAAATTAGTTCTAAATTGCATGGTGTGAGTTTTGTTATCCTTGGATGAATAAGAAATTAGGTACCTAAGGGAATTTCAAAACATATTGTGCTTTCCAATTTAGGTATAAATCATATGCAGATTTTGTTTCTATTGCTGGACCTTTGTTGATGGCAGGGGTGCTTTTCCTAAGCGTTGAAGTGTTGCAATGAAATGAGAATTTCATCCTGGGTTCTGGTGTGGACAGCTGTCTTTTCTCCTCTAAGTCTCTCCTAAATAATTCCAATTTATCTGACTGCAATTAAATCATTATTCAAGCTTGCATTTTGAAGAGGCCTGGCTAGTGTTTAGTGTCCTGCCCAGAAATGGCCTGTAGGACAGGAGCACAGGGACACCACAGTGGCACTGTCACAGGATCATTGGGTCCCTGGTTTTTCAGAAGGGCTTGGGGGCAGCTTTTCATGATACCCTGAAGTGTCCACAAAGATCCTCCCTTGTGTGGGGGAACCATGGAAGACACCACGAGGAACCCACAGCAGCAAACTTGGGGAGCTGGGAATCCTTCAGGGCTGAAGGAGCCCAGCTGGGCTGCTTGGCTTTCCTTCATCACAGAAGTCATGAAAAGCTCTGTGAAAGCACAGGGACCTGCAGAAACTCAGTGTTGTGGCACTTAGGTCCATCTGCCTAGTCAGGAAGAGGGAAATGGTCACAGCCCCAAGCCTGCCCAAAATTTAGAAGTGCTTGGACAATGTTTTCAGGCAGAGGGTGGGATCCTTGGGGGGTCCTGTGCAGGATGGGAGTTGGACTTTGATGGTTCTTGTGGGTCTCTTCCAACTCAGGGTATTCTGTGATATGAAAAAAATAATGGGTTTATTCTTTTTCTCTATAAAATCCAGAAAATTATTGTTAAGAATATTTATCTGGGGTACAGAATCCTGTACCTGTGTGAGAAAACAATTTAAATTTGAATAGAAGATAAAACTCCCTGAATATTTAATAACATCAGAATTTCATGGACAGCAGTTTAAACCAACTTTTCAAAGTCAGCATGACTGCACTCTGTGATGGTGTGTCACAGGTTCTGAAAAACACCTCAGAGGGAGATTTGATGAGAATTGATTGTAGCCTTATCACTGGGAATTTGTTATCAGATAGGAGCTAACTCCTGGCAGGTGTTTGTTTATCTGGGTTAGATAAAGCTGCAGAGCCAAACTTGGCTGCAAAAATGAGGAGATTCCTTCATGGCCAGAAGTGTCAGGGGGGACAGGGGATGTAGCAGGGCTTGCTATAAGAGAAGGAAAAGTTGAATTTTGATGCATTTTGAGGAGGGGGAAAAAAAAGTTGTAAGGAACACTCACATTGTTGGGTTTGTTTTGTTGTTTTTTTTTTTTTAATATATGCTTTCAACTTAAATAAGTTTACTCCTAGTTTGTACATCGTGCAAATTTCTATGAAGAAATGTACTTGTAGGAGGGATTAATATTTGTACATTAATGCTGTGCTGATAATGGTAAAAACTCATTAATAGAGTCAAAAAATTAGAAAGAGCTGAGGAAAAATAAGATAAATAAAACAATAATTTTCCTATGTATTTTTCTAACTTCTGTCCTAAAGGCTTTTATTCTCATGTCCTTTTTGTCACTGTGTTCTAATGAGGAGAAGGATGAGAGATTATGAATTGTTACCAGCAGGGAGGTGGAAACCTGCCTCCAAATCCAGTTTCTGGCACCGTGGATTGTTGGATTGTAACTGGAATTCTGTGCCTGAATCACACTGCACCAGCTATTCTCACGTGGGTGCTGGTATCTACCAGAGTTTAAACAACTGACATTTGATAGGTAAAACATAATTGAGGTAAAAGCCATCCCTTAACTCCTTACGGATCACCACATTGCCTCAGAAGTCAAAATACAGTTTTATTTCAGAGAAAAATGTTATTTTCCCTTAAATAGTAACAGATTAAAAACTGAAACTTTAGAAACTCAAAGATCTATTTAGATTCTAAAACTTCCATTACTTTGTGTTTTAAGAGCATAAATGAAGAGAGTTGTACTTTATTCTGCATGAGTTGTAAGCTCACAGTTGTTCATTTAATAACCCCAGCCACTAACCAGAGATGTCTTTAAAAAAACAAAGTCTGAGTATTTTAAAATATCCCATGTGCTCTATAAATGTAATTAAAGAATTGTAAATTAGTTCTCTAAGCAGAGATTGCCTCCCCATGTTTATGAAGTATAGAGGACTAAAATTTGGTTAAATTTTATTTACAAATATATAAAAATACATTAATTTCTGTAAATGTTTATATTTCTATAAAACACTTAATAAACTAGAGATTAGGCTCTTTTATGAATAATTGAGGCTAGAAGAATGACTCCCATAAGACTACTTATTATTTTTCTGAAAAAATATCTTTTATAAAATTTAATGATTCTTGAACCCACAATTTTTGTGGAGCATTACCTACTCCTGCCTACTTACTCCTTCCATTTCTTTCTCACACACATACAGGAAAAGTACTTTATTAATTAAACTACCACAACACATTTGTCCTGACATGTCAATCTCCTTTTCCAATCTCATTATATTCAGGTGCTGGATGATATCAGCTACAAATTCCTGACATTTCATTTTGTGTCCTGTCACTGCCCATGGAAAGCAAAGGACAGCTCCTCTTGATCTATATCCCCAACAAAATGAAGCAGATTTGGTTAACCATATGTTAACCATAGGTTTTGTCAGGCAGTTTGTAAAAATAAGGTGTAAAGGAATGCATTGTTCTTTTTTTTTTTTTCCTCTGAGAGCAATTGTACACAAATCTGATGTTTGGGAGTCCATGGAATTAAGTGCTGAGATTCCTACAGAATATTTCTTTGGGAGAACTGATGCTTTGTGGTGGCTGCCCTAGAACAGAGACTGGACAGAGCTAAAGAATAAAGCAGGGATTTATTAAAAGGCCTCAATGGATCCACCTTGGGCAGCACAAGAGCCCAGCCAGGGCTGCACCCAAGATGAACCAAAATGGTCCCAAAATGCACGAGCGGGCACGGGGTCTGTCCCTTGGATCAGTTCTGCTCCATTTGCAGATTGGAGTTCATTGTCCCATTCCAGCTTTAGCCCATGCACTCCCATCCTGCTTGTTTTTCTCTCTTCAGCCCACGTTGTTTCTGCTCTTGGGGCTGAGATTTGGATCATTTGTCCTTGGTCCCCAGCTAGAGCAGGAATTTTTTTGTCTCCCTGCTCTGTGAGGAGGGCTCACCATCCCCTAATATGAAGCTCAGAAGTACACACTAAAGCAGCAGAGAATCTGAGAAATATAAAAGCTAAAACCTGAGGCATCACCTGTAGGAATATGTCAGAAGAATGTCCCAAACTGCAGTAACTCAGCAGAGCTCAATGGTGCTGCCTCATTGAGATGGATTCTCTTTTACAAGTCCTTCCAGCTTTGCTGTAGTGCTTTAACATAAAAACAAAATTTAAAAACCCAGCTGTCTCTCCTCTCTTGGACAGCCCAGTTCCAGCCAGCTCCCTTCTTGTGCTCATTCTCCCTTGGTGATTGGCATTTCAGGATGCCTTGACTTGGTGAGCCAATGTTTTGTTTGTTGAGCAGTGATGAATGCTGTGGATGCTTTGTTTAGGAAGTTGAATTATTAATGCATCGTACACAGAGTTATATCCCAAACAAAGCCTGGAGCTCAAAGCTCCCTAGTTCTGAGGAGGTTTATAAACAGGTTCTGCTAATCTGAAAAGATTAGCTGTCTTGTTATTAGAGGTAAATAAATACTTAACTTCTGAATTATTCTTTCTCCTTTCTAATCCAGAGGAAGGTTATAATGCCCTTTCTGACTAAGTTTTCTTCTGAGTATCTCCTCTGTTCAAGAAGTTTTTGGACAAGGCTGTCAGACACCTGGTGGGAGGCTTGGGCTGTCCTGTGCAGGGTCAGGAGCTGGACTTTGGCCCAGTGGGTCCCTTCCAGGTCAGGATATTCCCTGTGCAGTCCATTCAATTCCCATCAAGTTTGCTTTCCTAGGCAGACTAAGAAAGTCAGGCCCAGTAAAGCCTGGGTTTCCAGCAGCTCTAACTTGTAGCCTTGGAGACACTTTGGGATAGCTCAGCCACCAGCAGTAAAAATCTCCCCCATATCATCCAGAGAGTGAAATGTTGCCTTTGTACTTGCAAAGACAATGATTGAATTAGGAAATTTGCCTCTTTCCACAGTCAGCAGGGACTGAGAATTTCAGAGACAAAATCTTTCCCACAGTCATCCCAAAGGAGATGATCTGTCATAGCTGGAGGATGTCCCTCAAATTTATTTTCCATTTTTTTTTCTCAGATTGTTTCTATAACTAATGATTATTATTCATTAAAAGAAACTTCCTCTGAGGACAGTAATAAAAGAAAAAATGTTCTGGGCAAACTCCAAGATTTGTTTAGTCCCCAGGATCCTGTCTCTGTCCGTGGTGACCAGGGAGGAGTGAGAACTTGCCGTGCCTGTCTCACACCTTCTGTTTTCATGGTGACTCAGAGAACTCCAATCCCTGTCCTGTGCTGCAAGGCTGCAGGCCTTAGGATGAGTTTGAATCATGTATGGTGTTAATTCCCCTGTTTATCCATCATGGAAATCCATGCTGCCATGCTTGGATGGCTTTAAAAATCACAAAAATCACATAAATCTCATTGTACTGAGATATCTTTCCTTCTGTGTTTACTGTTTAGTTACTGGCTCAAGATTTTGTGCATTTTTAGATCATTAAATTTGAGTAAGGCTTAAATATACCTAATGGCTGGCTAAATTGGCTATAGGGTATTTGTGTCAATAAGGAAAAAAATTATATTACAGAACAGTAAAAGTAGACTAAAACAGCTCAAATTGTCAATATGGTGAAAATTACTCAAAGAAAGCAATTAAAACTCCAATCCATGTCTAAATTGCTATTGGTTGTAAGTACAGAGAATCCTTTTACACATTTTATTTTTAGGATACTACATGATCAGGGGTACTGTAGCAGAGTGTCTTGTCAATAGATAATTATAAAAACAAATCTATCATCATGCTAAAATAAAATGCAAATCCCAATCAACATTCTTCCAAGCTGTTAAATGGCCAGAGAAGAGGGGGGGAAAAGCTGAAAACTGCAGATAAACTAATCTTACAGCCTGCAAGTTTCCATGCATTTCTGTGATGAAGACTGAAGATATAAATTTATATGCTGCAGTTTTTGGTTACACTCTGCTGTAAATAGAAGCATGAAAGAAAACAAACAAGAATATTTGTGAGGAATTTTGGAAAGATTCAAATTAGCTTAATATTAACTTAGTATTTGAGCTTTAGTCTTGCAGAAGGATGCTCATTTTGTTTAGTTGAACTACAATCCTGATATACCTTTATTCATGTCATGGGGTCAAAAAATAATAGACTGAAATTACCATTTCTTGCCTGATGATTTTTCAAAATGGTTTTTGGCACTAAGAGGGCCCATAGAGCAGAACTCTGAGTGAGCCCCCAGTCACCTCAGAATTAATTTCTTTATTTTCCTTAATGAAAGTTTATTAGTGTTCATGTTCTGAATGCATCTATTCAAACACAGAGCATGAAAGGCTTGGACCTGCAGTAAAATCAGGCAGCATCCAAATAAATGTTGCATGAATTATGCATATCACAATAAAGCTTGTATCAATATTTCTTTAACTTGTGTTATAAGACACTGGAAAATCCAGGACATGGGCTATGTGTGTAAGAACATGCATTTTTCACCAACTCCTGAGCTGTGTGAAAACTCTGTGCATCACTTTGGGTCTTATTATGATGAGTTAAGAGTGGAGCAAAAAAATTGCAGCCCTGTGAAAATTGAGAGGGTGGTTTCAAAGCAGAGACCAAAACGGGGAAATTTGTGTACCATGAGCCTCTGGGGAAGGAGCTGCTGCTGATAAATTAGCAAAACATATTTAGGAAACACAGATGCCTAATATTTTTGTTTGAACAGTAATGTGTTTTCTGAATCACTGCATTAATTTTAGAGTCTTGATTAAGATACTTCTACAGTAATGGAACAGATTATTTGCATTTTATGCCAAATAACTGATTATGCTTATTTGTAATTTATGTGTTGTGAGGTAAAAACTCTTTTGGTATCCAAGAGCAGTCTAGATTATTTAGCCTCACTTGTTTGGTGGTACCTGTTGCTTTTAAGGTGCTGGAGCTGGAAATATGAGTAGAACTTTAAGCAATATTAAGGAATAGGAGCAGCAAAAAAACTCCAATCATTCCATTTGTCCACTGCTTCAAGTAATTTTTGTTCTGTTCTTCTTACATCTCTGCATATGACTGATAAAATATAGAAAATGTATTCAGTTATGAGGAAAGAAAATTTACTCTATGAAATACCACCAACAAAAAGTTGGATTTAGCGTGTTCTATTAAAACAGAAAATATAATCCTCCAGAATAGAGATTACAGCTAAAATTCAATATTTTTGAGTGGTTAATGCTTTCAATTAATGGTATTAAGTTGAACTCTAATCTTGGGAATATTGTGTTTTAGCTTTCCTTCAAAACATTTGTTCCATCACTGTTCTGGCTGTTCCTACACTGTGACCAGTCCATGTTGGGTTGCAAGAAGAGTTTCTGCTCAGAGCCCCTGTGCTTCAATAAGCAATAATTCTATGCCTCTTAATTTATTTTTTATGCAGTATATTGACCATGGGCATTGACATTTCTTTGTATAAAATGCAACATTTGAAGATTTTGAGGCCTTTTCAGGCAGGCCAGAGTCCAGCTGGTCATTCTGGAAATCAGGATTTCTGTCTTGCATAGATTGTGTCCAGATGGCATTGGAGCAGTTCTGCAGGAAAGGGTTAAAACCTTCCAGCCTGTCTGCCAGGAAAAAGAAGGAAGATATTTGGAATATTCCACTGACTTGCATTTGGAATAATAATGGGGTTTATATTTCCTGATTTGTTTGAGATGCAATAGTTCTGCGTTCGAGTAGAATTATAGGAGAAAGCTAATTAACCTTTATAAAATAATTCATTAGGCTCACAAGGCACAACAAACACTTAAGGAAAAACAAGCCACTGGCAGCATGCAAAGGCTGGCACCTTCCTTTTTGTGATCTGCAGAAGAGGACCAGCTTTAAAAGATGTCTTTACAGCTGTGGCAACAAAATGAGTCAAAGCTTTATTTTGATTATGTCTGCCCGTTTTTCATTATTTCTTATAGGATTTTTTGAATCTCGATTTTCAGCTCTGAATTTGATTTTCCTGCAGTATAGAAAAGTTGATTTATTTTAGAACAAATTTATTTTCTGTTCACCTGGTTTACACAATGAAATCTTGGCAAACTGGATTCCACTCAGCTCAGTCACAGGAGCAAAATGATGTGCACCTCTCTTGATAATGGTCATGAATACATCTCCTGACATCTATTTCCTCTACACCTTTTTTATGGTTTTCTCCTCATTACCTCGATTTCCTCAGTGAAGTCCAGAAAAATAATATCAGTAGGTTTTATATTGTGCCATATAAAATTGTGCCATTAAAATTGAACTCCACTGGATGTGGATGACATAAGCAGCAATGTGGAACAGCATTTTGACTTCTGGGAATGAAGTTTTCCTCATTTCGGAAAACAGTTCCTTCTGTGTCCTTCTAATCCTGGTTCTTTTCCTGATTGTTCTTCTGACTCATGAAAATAATGAAGGCAGGGCTTCAGAGGATGCAGATGTTTTACCCATTATATGAATTTTAAAACAAACTAATGTAGACTGAGTCATCTGCACAACTGAAATGCCGATTTTATATTTCTTTAATGTGTTATTTCTCTTGTAATAATTTTTCTTGGCATTTAACTTTGCATCTGATGTTGCTGGAATTGAGTTTTCTTTGTTTGCATCCCCTAACATGAATGTAAATATGCCATCCTGCAGGTTTGCACAAAATGAGTGTATGTTTTCTGAGCATTTAGTGCTATTGGAGCTCGTGTGCGTCAGGTGAGAAGCCTTTTTAAAAGCACTGAGAGCAATAAAAATGAAGAAAAGCTTTTTCAGAGTATTTATTTTACTTATTAATGAAAATAGCAAGTCTCTCCTGTAGCTTTTTGTTTTGGCCTTTAACTTTTCATTAATTTCCTCTGTGAAACAAGCTTGTTCAAAGAATTAGTTGAAAACAGCCTCAAATTGCATTTAAAATTAATATATTTTTACGTTTGATGTTTAATGTGCTGCTGCTATCCAAACCTTGACCTCTGCCAGGGGCGTTATCAGGCTGGCAGCTGTGTGATAATGAGGGGAGTTTGCTGGATTTACAAATAGTTTGGAGAGAGAGTAACAAGATTAGATTGCTACTCCCTGGAGCCCTCCAACCCAGTAAATATTTAGCTGGCAGTAGATGGCAAACTGAAGATGGAGAGAATTTGCTGCCCTAAATTCCCTGGTGAATCCAGGCCACTGTTCTGGTGCTGAGCTGCCCCAGCCAGACCAGGAGGAGCTGTCATTGTTTGTCTGCCTCTGTCTGAGGCTGGAATGATCAACCCCAGCCTATCCAAAATACCTTTTTGGACAAGCACAACCACATTTAGGGGTTTGCTCTTGCCAGTTGATTTTTATCATACAAGAGACTGCAGGGGCTGCTTGGCCCAAGGGGGTTCCCTGAGAAGAGAAACTTTGCTAAGTCCATTTCACCATTTTGTGTTCTCTCCTCTGTCTGCCACACACAAACTCTTCTGTGTGGCTGCAGCAGTTTGCTTCCCCTCATGATTTTTTTTATGAACTTCTCTCCCCTGCTCCCACTTGAGAAATTTTATTTTCTGAAGTCAGAAGAAGATGCACAGCCATGTGTGGCTCATACCCAGGATCCTTCCCAGCAGCACTGGGCTGGATTTCAAGTGGCTCCAAGGGGACTGTGGAAGGAGCCAGCAAACCCTCCTAGCTGAGGTTTGTGAGTGTTGTGCAGTGTCTGAGACCCAAAACAGCATCTGCCATCCCTGCAGCTGGGCATGGGGTCCCAAAGGTACCAGGGGTGAGAGGATGGAGCCTCACCTCTGCCTTCCCCCTTTTAGTTAATATGAGATGGGCAAAGACTCTTCCTCAGGCTCTGCTTGATGCCCTCTCTGTTTCATCCTGAAAATATAAGGAAATAATCTGAATTCATAGACTAAAACTCACAGACAAGCTGTGCAGATGTAGGGGTCCCCCAGTGGTCAAAGCAGAAGGACAGTGCTCCTTTATGGCCATAAATAATTCAGCCTGGATTTAGTCTGGCCCATGCAATGTGTGATGAGTTGGAGAGCACTTCTATACCCTCTATAATCTGTTTTACATTGCAATAACTGTTCAAAAAGGGTTTATTTTAATTTTATACTGATAGAGGCTGTATTCTGGTTCAGTCTCTCAGAAATTTACTTTATTTTGAGTACAGCCTCTTGAATTTCAGTCGGTATGGGGAGTTCTCAAAGCACTAAAAAGCTGCTCTGATGTTGCACATTAGATTTTGGGGGAGGGTGAGTGGTAGATTGCAAAAAAACTTATCTTTTTTTTTTTTTTTTTTTCTTTTCTTTTTTGTTTATTTTTCCATGTCACACTCTACTTCTAGATGCCCATGAACAAATAAAAGGAATTAAATCAAAGGCACAATATGCCAAATTAATTTTAATAAGAGTTCACTGAAAGCCCAAAGGTGACAAACTTCAGGGAGTGTTAGGGAATATGTGCAAGCAAAAGGAAACTTGTGACTTCAATAACGAAAACTCAGCAATATGCCCTCTGAGGAATCTATAACAGCTTCTCCAAAGATTTACACCATCACATTTTTCCAGCAGTGCTCTGCCATGCACTTGGAAGAATATTTCTGCTCGTGCCCTGCCTGTGACCAAAGCATGCAGTGTGCTGGCCACACAAACAGCCCTGAAATCAGATTTTTTCAGTGTGAAATCAGCCCGGAAATCAGATTTTTTCAGTGTGACCACTGCATGGTTGTTGTTTTGGCACTGCAGCTGGTTCAAGCTGGGCATGGAGCAAGTGGAAATCCCCCCCTGCAGTTCTGCTGGTGTTGGATTCCATGGAGAGAGGGGGGTTTGGCACGTGGAGGTCTCAGCTCCCCACATGGGCAACGTGTGCACACTGGATGAAGGTTAAAATCCAAACTCTGTGCTGAATAGCAAAGTTCAGGGCTGGTGGAAAACCTCAGGGCTCGTTGGTGTTGGATACTGATGGGGATGAGCTGAGACTGCCCTGGGGTGGGGGCTGAGGGTCATGGACAGTCCCTGTCCCCCTGTGCCACCTGGCAGAGCCAAGCACTGAAATCACCCAGAAAGATTTAGAGGAAAATAGCTGGAAATGAGAAATTGGGCACTCATTTCAGAGGACTTTGTCTATTACTAGGCATTCATCACAAGCTGTATCTTATATTTTAAAAGACTTGTTTGGTAAGCAGGAACATCAGGGCTACTCAGAGATAACAGGGTTGTACTCAGCCCCAAATGCTTTTATCTGCTCCAGCCCCAGCTCTGACTAAATGAAAGCCTTCACTTGCCTACCTTGCCCTCCATTTGAAAAACAGAATATTTATTATACATCTATATATAAATAAAAGGCTCTATAACCTCTTCTATCTAACCAAGGCTTTCAACAGATCAAATGTATTTCCCAAAATAAAGATAAAGCAGAATGTTAGTTTGTGAATCATTCTGCATTTCAACCACTTAATGTACTTCAAGCACACATACACAATCAGGACAAGAAAGCTGGCTCAGAAATTATAAACAAATTGCAGCTCTTTGAGACATCCTATAAATTTTTTTCCCCAGCTGCATTTAAATAATAAGAGCTCTTCCTTGTTTTGGGCATCCTTGTTTTCATATCTGTTTTGAAACCATTTATGCTAAATAAGGAATTGAATAGACAGATAATTAGCAGATTGCAAAGCAGTGTCTTAACTTTCCTGGTACTCCTTAGATGCAGAAGAGGCTTTGCAAAGATCTTTTCTGCATAAAACCAGTTCACCAAGTTGGGCATGTGCCATCTAGTGATCCACACAGGAACTGGAGCTTAAAATTAGATGTACACTCATGATATCCACTGAATGAGTACTTCTGAAATAAAATATTTGGGCCATTAAAAATATTTATCATTTGAAACTTGAACTTCTGAGTTTTGAAAAGAAAATTCTGTTAAATTTTCTTTAATGAATTTTGAGCTGTGCAAAGACCTTTCAATCATATGAAATGTTTGGCCATTTATGAGTTTTCTGTAATGTAAGGGTCATGAAAAATTCTTAAAAGCTCTTTGTCTGTACTTTCACAAAATTTTGCCTGCTCTTCTTAAAGTCCTAACTGCATTCTTTTGAAGGTACTTCAAATTTTATGACAGAAAAGCAATAAAATAAATAGTTTATGAAAAAAATTAGGTATTGACCTGCTTTTTTTGCAGGAGTAGTTTGGAAACTCCTTAAACTCATTGATCCCAATTACAAATCTGTGTTTCTTCTCTCAGACAATGTTTGAAAGTAGATTTTGGTGGTTTTGGTGTCGGGCAGGGGAGGTCAATGTGCTCTGTGGTGGCAGAAATGGACATTACACAGCCAAGAAGGAAGGTGAGCCTGCCTTGTACCTTTTCCTCCTGTGGCTTTTGGATCTCCTGGGTTCTTTGCTGTCCTGCAGAATCACTGTTCTTGTAATTAAGTTTGGTCTCAGTAATCCCCAAGAAGGCCATTGTACCAGATCTGTACCAGACAAACCTCTTCACATTGAGTTTCTCCCCACTGCCCATGACCAGCAGCTCCTGCAGCAACTTTTCCCAATGAAAAGATTTGTCTTGGAGGAAACTTCCAGGTGCCAATTAAAGCTGGATCAGTTCAAGGCTTTCCTTGGGCATTAGGCTGCACACCTGCAGTGACTGTACCTGTGCTCAGGAAAGATCATTTTAACTTAGCCAATACAGTACCTTGGTGTTGAGAAGTTATTTTTTATTTTTATTTTAAAATATTTGAGTATATATATTTGATATATATACTCAGGTAGGACTATTCAGCTTGGAGACTTTCTGAAGCCTTGTGATATAAAAGTAATTTACATGGAGAGGCTATACAGCCTTTTTCTTCTGTACACTGTGAAATATTTAACTATACAACTGTGAATTGAGTGTGAGGTGTGAAAGGAGAGAGAATCATTACTTACTGCAGGAGGGTTTTATTAGGCAGGCTGCAGTTCTGCTGCTGGACAAAGTGCAGTAGATCCCTATTAACTATTTAACAGCTACCCACAACAGCAGACACCTTATAAATTAATAGATAGACTCAAAACACAAAGTGGCTGTAGAAGAAAAGCTCAGAAAAGAGTGTAGATGAACATCCAATTTAGTGGCTACAATTTAATATTGGATATCACAGTTCTGGGTTTTTCTCAGCAGCAGAGAACCATGTTTCTGTGGGAAATGCTGGAGATGATGCACTTCCAGGGTCTGTTTAGTAGCTCATTTTACTAAATGATGAGTTCCCATTATAAAACAGACATAAATTATTCAAATGAAGAATCCATCAGGATTCTGCAGGGGAAGATGCTGCTGCAGTGTGAATGGATGGTGTAAGTGGCTGATGGAGTTGGGGTGACCTGATTGAAAACACCTGTGCTGCACCTGGCAGTGCTGAAGAAGAGATGACAGCCAGCAATTCCTGCTTGTATTTAAAAGTAGGGACATTAAATTGTCAATAATTAATTACAGCTTTATTGAGGAGTTAATTATTATAGCCTTTCTGGGTGCAGGAGGCTGCATGAATCTTCCATACTGGGGTTTAGTAATTGAGATGCAGTTTAGCATTCCCATCCTGACACAAAGCAGAGTGGAAGAAACTGCTTTCTAAACAGATATGCTGATACCTTCCTGCATTAAAATAAACATCCTGCTCAGTTCCAGTGACTACTTCCTCAGGGAAAAGGAGAAGAGTGCTTTCATCAGGAAAAGTTGAAGTAGAGAGAAATACATTTCTGTCAGCACTAGCTGGAATAGTTCTTAGTGCAAGAAAAAGATTAAAATAATATGGATATTTGAGAAAACTGAGGAAATACTGAAATTTGGACACTTTGTGTGGTGATATCTCCAAAACATAGCTGATCCCTGGGGAGACAAGGACTGCCTGAGGGCAAAGTGGACCCAAGGCAATCCTTGGGAGATTCTGAGAATTATTCTTCTACAAGACTCAATTGCTTTTGCAAGGATGCTGCAGCTTTAGGAAGGTCATGATTAAAAACATTAAAGCAAATTGGTGGTCATGCATCTCCCATTTGAAGGAGAAAATAGCACAAAGATGCTGCTGGGCCATGTGCTGGCTTGCCTGGAAGGGTTTAATTTGCATTTCTGTTCTTGAGCCACCAGAGCCCACAGGGGTGAAAGTTCAGCCTGGCATTCATTGCCTAATGTGAGTTTTACCATTTTTAGTATGTGTTTTTTCCCTAACTTTGTTATCAAGCTGGCAAATCTGTGGCTTTATCACTTCACCAGTCCATCAATCACAACATTACCTGAGTTTCAAATATCACATAAATTAAAATCTTCTGTAGACTGCTGAAAAGGGTAAATGTGTAAAGGCAAGGAAAGTTAACTTGGAAGTTTCTCCTTTGGGTTAGTTTCACTGATTTTTCATACATTTTGATAAGGCACTTAACTATTTCTGAATTTAGAAGCTGCTCTTAATATTTTGATTTCATGGGAATGATTGTGAGTGGTTAATTTAAGTTGTAGAGATTGCTACTTTAGACTCCCACTTGAGCTCACTTATGTCCATAGAAAGACCTCTAATGACTTTACCATTCTGCCTAGGGTTTTCTTTTCCCCTTTCCAGTTCAATTCTCAAGCTAGAGTGTTCTTTCCATGACTCTTTCTAAAGTAGAATTTATTTATATAAAATTTTAATTTGACAGCAAATGTGCCCTTTTTAAGGACAGCAGCAATCATCCTGCCTTAAGAGGCTGAATACCTGAGCCCTGAAAAAAGGAAGCATCAGACACAATTCATCTGCTGTTGGAATTTATTCTGCAAAATAGAAAACATTGGAGAATTTTTTCCTTTCTAAATGACAAAATGAAGCTGAATATACATTTCTTCATTGTACTAGAATTCCAACAGAAAACTGGATAGGTTAAATTTTGGAAAGCTCTCTTTCAGAAGGAAAGCTGAAGTTCTGTTAGAGTCAGTTTTCCTGAGGGAGAATCTGTCCTCTAAACACGCTGAAGCACCTGCACTTGCTTGGAGACTAAAGCTGGTTTAGAGGTGCTAGACTAATTTAGCAGGGAAATGTAGCTAATTTTGTTTGTAGTGAAGCATAAAATGAGATGAGACTAAGTACAAGCAAAGCTTGTTCGCTCCTTATCTCTCTTTGCCTTCCGACCTCTGAATAAAAGCACTTGGCTTTAGTAAAGCCACTGAGTTTTGTGACCACAGAATTCCAAACAGGGCAGAAATCCCCTTGGGATTGGGGAGGGAGGCTTCAATGCTGGCCTAAAAATGCATTGATTTTGCTGATCTGCCCCCAAAACGAGGACATGGGAGAAGTGACCAGGCGTTGGTCATGGGTGGGCCAGGAGCTCTGAAACACCTCTGGGGCTGTGGTGAGGAGCACTCTGAGAGATGTTTGCTGGCAGAAAGTTTGGATGTGGAGTTTTAGTGAGTGTGTCACTCACAGGTGGAGGTCGTGCTGTCTAGACAGGAGGAAAATTCCAGCTGTCTATTCCTCTGCTCCTTATTTATTTGAGTTTGGTGCTTTAAGATGATCACGAGATGCCAGAAGGACAGAGATTTTAGTCAGGCCAGATAGACACATCTAAATCAGAGAATTAGATCAGCAGATTGTAATTGTTGAGATTAAAGTTGAAATGATATTTATGAAGAAGATCATTGGAGACAAGATTTAGAGCAAAGGAATCAGGGAGCCTGGAGCCAGCAGAGCCCCAACCAGTGCAGTCATTTTGAGGGCCCTGAGGGTTCAATTAACCTTGACAGCCTGGAGTCTCTTAAAAGGAGCAGAGCTTACGAATGAAATGCAATGAAAAATTACTACTTTTAAACTATTGGCAGTTTAAAACCTTGTCTCGACAGCAAAACCTACTCGACAGACACCTCTAAAATGCTGTGCACTAAATGTGCTGTAAATTTATTCTTGTGGCAGGTTTATTTCTTCATTAAATATTAATGTTGGATGGGGTTTAGCATATGCATGACGTTGCTGTAAATTGAGTTAGAAATTTATCAGGTTAAGTCATGTTTGAGTCTAAAGGTCTCACTCTTGAATGTTCAGTCATGCAGCAAAGAAGAGGGGACCTACAAATAACAGTCCTCAAAGACAAATGTAATAAATTTGAAAAATTGCTCTATTTTTCAGTCAAATCATGTAGGTATCTGTTTGGGGATTTTTTTTTTAATACATGTTTTTTATTTCTTTCTTCCCAATTCCTATATATGGTGCCTGATTGAGTACAATTTTCTCACCATTTTCTGGGAGATGATTTGTTAAAATTCTTACAGCTGTGCAGTTTAGTACACAAAAAGAGAGTCTAAATTTTCAGTTCTATCTCTCTTCTGGTAGGTGGTAAGGAAGGAGCTCTTAGGAAGTTTCTCACAAATAACTCTTCTTGTATGTATAATGGAGAATTTGCCAGCATCTTGACAAATGAACTCTTTGGCTTGCTATGATATATACAGAGAATTACCAAATATTGACCAGCTAAATGGTTCTCTGTCACTGGGAGGAGGTTTCCTTGCCATTGGATCTATTTCTGTGCCATCCAGCTGCCATCAAATCGATGGCCCTGCACTGCTTTTATTTAATGATTGGAGAGAGAAATGGATCAAATCCTGGAATGAGAAACAGGAGAAATAGTGCAGGGCCAATTCTCAGAGGGAGATCCCAGCAAACCTTTGGAATATGAGAAAATCTCCTCTGTGGATATGAATATTTGCCAGTAACAAGTGCCATGGCCTCATGAGCTACAGCACAATTTATGTTTTTGTTTGGGAAGGGGAGGGGGACATTCCCAAATCCATGCATTTGCTACTTGACCAGCTCTGGCTGACATTTTACTGGATAATCTTTGCAGCTGGGAAATGCCCTAAGGGATGTTTGCAGAAGGAAAGGCTTTTGTAACATCTTCTAGAAATCCCATCTGTGTCTCTGATAATATTCTGGAACAACTTCAGTGGCGATCTCAGGATCCATATGGATCTTATTAAAGTCCTCTTGCTTGCTGTGGGATGCTCTGGGACCTGAAGTGAGTTGTAAAAGCTAAAATTAGCTAAACTCAATGTGATTAATTAAATCTTCAGATTTCTAGCTTTGTGTCCTAATGTATCTTTTTAATTAAAAGGGAGAAAAAAAGGTTATTTGAATTCTTATTTTTTTTTAAAGAATTGTGATCTTCATAAGTGGCATCTTTTTCTTTTTCCTGGTGTTTGGATAAAAGACAACTAGAATAGAATAATAAGGCATTTGTATTTATTAATTTTGTTTTACATTTGCTTTAACAGAGCTTCTTCCTCTATTTTCACTAAATATGGGGTTGTTAATTATCAATATAATGGCTGGCATTGCTGGAAGAAAAACTCTGACACTGTTAGCTTTTTACTAAGGTGATTTCTACCTCCCTAGGGTTTAGAAAATCAGTAATGTTAAGGATGAACCGAAGCACAAACAGGAGGAAATGTCTGTAGAGATAAAAGCTTTTGTATAAAATTACTATTTGTTGAAAGATGTACACCTTGATTGCCTTAATCAAAATTAGAATATAATTAATTGCAGCTAACCTGACCAGTAGCTTGCAAAATATTCCTGTTATCTTCAAATCTCCCTGAGTCAACCTCTTCCCTGTTAGATCCCCACAGAGTTCTGTGTCACAGGAGAAGGAATGCAGGGATTATTATCGTGATGTTCATGGCAGTGATTCCCTTTCTGAAACCTCCAAACTCATTTTCTGATGGGTATCTTGATTTGTGGCATTTACAGTTACATGGAGGCTGAAGAGCTGAATGTGTGTCTTGACTTGTCTGTCTTGGATTTTTTGTGTCATGTGAGATGTCACAGAGCATTTATCAGCCAACTGCTTTTATGGAAAAAGGGACAAATGTTGTGGAGACATTGGGCAGTTTAAATGCATAGTTCCTTTTCTGGGTGTTCAGTTACCCCATAAAATGTGATTTCCACCCAAACACAGCCTTAATCTGCAGGTGGGAGAGGGAGCACCAGTTACAGCCCCCTGTTCCCCAGGTTCCTGGTGGAAATGGCACAGAGAATACCTCTTTCCACAGTTTAATAAAGCCTCTGTGCATGGTTAGTCTAAATTTAAATTTATACTCTTTAGCAACTATAAAATTCACCATTAGTTGCTGAACCAGAGTACTTCCACTGAAAAGACTCCTAATTTTTAATTCCAACAATGTACAAGATAAAGACTCTAAATCTTGATGTGTAACTCCAGTAAGAGCAGGAGAATGGCCCCAGAATTCTGCCTCTGACAGTGACCAGGGGGATTAAAAAGAATATGCTTGATACATCCCACAGTACATTCACAGCTTAAACCTATTTGAGGTTTGGGAATATTTGGAAACCAAATGGAATATTTCTCTATATATGAACCCCAGGGGTTTTATGTGATCTCCCCAGGCACTGTTCATCATCTTGGGATTTAGATGTCTTAGTTCCTGTATGAATCAATCATGATAAATAACAGGTTCTGCTTTTGATGTTGGAAGATTTTCAGTCCTCAATTATTGAAAATCTTAATACACTATCATCTGAAAAATGCTGCATTGCTCTTCCTTTTGTTATATAAAGCCAAGAAAAGCTTATTTGATTCTTGAGAAGATTAGGAGGGTAGACAAAGTCACAGATAACAACAATTTTCCCAGACAGAAAGCAGGGAGGAGGCACTTAGATGAGGCTCTTTTTTATGTAGAATGTTTGAAAAAGAGGCAGCAGGACCATGAGCAGAGTGAAATAATCACTGTTTTCATAACTTCTGTTGTAATTACACTCTGTATGTGGCTTGTGTAAGTACCACCTGCATTTGTACCTCGTGTCTGTGTGCATCACTCACTCCACACCTTGTTTTTCACAAATGGCCAGAGAACAATGGATGTTGGAGCAACATAATAGGCCAGAAATTGCAAATTGGAAGAAAATTATGTAAGAAACAGATAATTACTAATAAAAAAAAAATCTTTCAGGCACTTAACATTTTGATACTCTCCTCACAATGAGCATTTCAATTCTGTAAAGCAATTGTTTTCCAGTTCATCTGAATGACAGGTGCTAATAATGAAAAATAAACATAATGATGATCTAATATGTGCATCTGAGGAGGTCTTGCATGCATTATTTGCTCCCAATGCCTGTTGAGAAGATACTTATTATTAGGATATCACTTCAGTCATGTTTTACTCTAAACTCTGAGCATTAAATTGGCCCCAGGCAGGAGATGGAGGTGTGTGACACAAACCAAACCCACAGTCCTGGCTGGGATGAAGAAAAAGATTTTTCTGTGTGAATTCCTCCAAACAGAGCCAGCATTTAAACCCCTCTGTCATTTCTCATGAGGGCTTTCCTTACAGCACAACTGACAGGGAGGACATTTGGTGTCTTTCTGACCAGCTGATATTGAGGCCATGGCATTTATGCTCTGGATATCCTCTAATTTCATGGATGGCATTTATGCTCTGGATATCCTCTGATTTCAGTGGCTTCCTGCTTTTGGTGACAGCACTGAGATAGGGAAACTGGGCAAAGTCCTACAGAGGAAACTCATATAAATGTATGTCTGTTTATTTTCATTTAAGTAGGAGTTTGAACACATCACAGAGAATCTGGGCCAGACATTGTGAGTCCATAAACCATTGCTGAAATTTGTATCAATAGAACACACTTTTGCTCTGGTTCACATTTATAAGAGATGACTGATAGGGAAATTTAACTTGATGTTTGTACTGAATTCCATGAGAAGGAATGTCCTGATAGGCAGCATGTCTTGGAGGGGGAGGAAATCAGGGCTGATGCTCTGCTCTGTGCCAGTGATTTGCCATTCATTTAAGCTGTGACTATTTGATTTATCTCTATCTATTGCTGTGTTGCCACCTCATTTTTTTGTGTCTGGCCATCAAGCCCAGCCTTTCAGCAGGAGTGTTGTTATTGGTATGTACCTGTTCAGAGGGTGCAGGTGACAGATGGAGCTTTGAGCTCAGTTACCCTGGCTGTTATTGTGCAGGCAAAGCCATTAAAGAACAGGAAGGCCCTGTCTGAATGTTAGAGAATAGCATTTGCCACACACAATAGCTATTATTCATCTCTTTCTTTCCTCAGCCTGCTCCTCCTGATGGTGGCACAGTGAAGAAGTGTTTTCCTATTGAGCTTTTCCTCATCATGGTTATCTTTGCCATCCCTGTGGAGTCAGTTCACTTTCAGAAAGTCCTCTGCACCTTTCAGTGCCTGTCTGAGCAGCGTTGCTTCATTTGGAAACTATACTTAGAACTAGTTCATTGTATGAAACAGTCATGATAGTAATTCGTTCAGGGGAAATTGCTTTTCCAAAGGTGGAGAAGTTAATTAAGTGTGTAACAGGAGGAAGCTAAACCTTACTAATTAGCGAGAAGGGTAACGATTATGGGAGAGAACAGATGACACTTGGCTGAAGATGAACTCAAGAAATTGCTTTAGCCAAAAGCAAGTTAGAAGAGTGAATAGAAGATGAGCTTTAAGAAAGCAAAGGCTCTGTCACTGTGTCCTGATAAATTACACCTCATTTATAGTGTGTCTGCTAGGTATTAATCAATAATTTGTCGGGGTGATCCTTCACTGGGATGCACAGACCCTGCTTTGTGTTATAGAGAATTCCACTCCAGCCCTTTAGGTGCTCCCCAGGAGGATGTGCTGAGTAAAAGGGTGGCAGCTCCTACAGACAGCTTCAGGAATGTTTCTGGGGAATGTGCTGAGGAAACTGCAGCTCCACTGCTCTGCTCTCCTCAGTGCTGTCCATCACTCACCCTGTTCATTCACATCAGTCAGGAAGATTGTTTGAAATGTTGGATTTAGGTTTGGTCCAGAGTAAATCTTTTCCTTGTGCTGTGTGTTCAGAACCAGGCAGTACACCCACCTCACTTTGATAGAGTTCTTCCAGTCAGTATTTTTGCATTTTGTAGCAGTAATGTAAATATTGGATGGGTAAATACTTTACTCAGTTGCCAGATTCCCAATGAAGTGATGTGCTCTACCTTCAGCAAAATCAAACCACAGTCCAGGATTTATAATGTATTTCAATGACAGTTACTTTATAAAAATAATAACAATATACTTTTTATACTGAAGTATGACAAACATTTTTCAACATTTCCTCTCTGTCCTTTGCCTGAAGGAGCTCCATTGCAAAGCCCTGTCCCAAAGTCCACATCCACACTGAGTTCCTATTTGTAAATCAGATGAGACAATTATAATGCTGACCTACATTGTTATAATGATAAATCCAACTCCAATTGATCACAAATAGTATTTTATCTTGTCACACAAGGCTGTGCTGCAAGAAACTTGTGGTCTGATATTTTTAGCCATGTGACTTAAGCCTTCTTTAAGGCCAGTGCTCAAAATCCAGTGTACTGTAGGCAAATACCATCACATGTTTATGACCTTTTCTGGTTTCATTCTGTAGCCAAGGACAAATAAGTGCAGTTCACCTTTGGTTTCAATATTTTTTGTTCCCTTTGAAGCAATAGGTCTGGCTTTTCATCAATCTAGCTGCTGGTACCTGCATAGTGCAACCAATTCTTTGGTCTTTTATTTGGAATTAATTGATTGTCAGTGTTCTGGAATGAATCAAAATAGAAGGGAGAAAAATCTTGCTTCCTTTGCTCAGTGTTTAGACTCTGATGGGAGACAGTAACACTACAGGATGGAAAAAGCAGATAAAATGTTTTAAACCATTAAATTTCAGTCCTCTTTGTTCAGCAGGTGTTTTAGAAAGTGCTCCTTTAAAGCATTGTCTGCTCTGGATTTAGTAAATTGTTGATCTCTTCTAGATAGTAGTTCTGCTCTTTAAGAGAGTTATTAATAAATGCTGAAGGTGGCTCAGCCTTGCAAAGGAGAAAGAACACCCTTAGAGTCCTCAGCATTTCAATTGCCTTGCTGAGGCGAAAAAACTTTTAGGGCAAAGTGTATAATTTAAATCTAAACCAGTTTTTTATTAGGAGAATTCCTAATGGAAAGTGTTGTAAAAAAAAATGGAAAAAGTAATCAGACTATATTAATCATTTAAACTTCCTTGGAGTCTGGGGCACTATAACTTTAATTAGTGATGCCAAATAAGATAAAAAAGGTCTTCTGTTGAGTAGACATAAAGGATGAGGAAAGTTCTGCATTCTGCCAAACATTACATGTTGTCCATATGATGCTTACTGTGCCAAAGCAAGGAACTTAATATGGTATATTTTGTGCCAACCAATATGTTTTTATAATAAATGATAGTTGAAAGAGATTTTTAAGCAGAGAAGGTTGTCTAAGTTTTTATCATACACTTCGTGTTCATGACAACTTGTATTTACTCACATTAGTTTGTGTGGGCTGTTATTCTATTTGCATTTTTGTAGTGCCTGGAACTTTTCTTACTATTAGATCATATATTTTTGTGCTAGATGGTTTATAAATTATGATTGTATATAGAGGAAAGGATTGAGTGTATTTGTGTATGTACATTTCTCTGAGAAATATCTGCCATTAGTGAAGTCTTGTGTGGCTCTGAAATAGGTGGGGAATGGGATTGTTTGTGTTACTCCTGTTACATTCCTGCAGTTTGCTTTAGAAAACTCCTCAGACAGTTTTGCCTGAAGTGTTAAAGAATAAAAATGTTGGATAAAGCAGTTTGGTGAGATTACAAATGCTTCAGATAGAAAATACTGTTGGTAAAAGTCCATGGGACACCACCTGTAAAAAGGCTTAGATTTAGCAAAGGAGCTCATGGCAAAAGAGGTGCAAATATAGAAAGGATCCTAGAAAGAGTCACCTGCAAAAAGGGACAGAGGAGTCTTAAAGAAAACTTGAGATTGATTTGGGTTCATCTGTGTTCCAGATTAAGGGGAAAGAGAAGCTAAATTCTAGTTATAAATTTGAAATGAAAGTAGAAAATATATTCCTTCTGATTTGCCACAAGCCTTTGAAAGCCTTGTCACAAAGGCCTGTTATAGGAGAAGGGTTTAAAACATGAAACTGATACTTTGCCTCTATGCATACATGGAATTAATACTTAGAGACTTGCACACTATTTTAAAATCCTTTGCATCCATGTCCATCAAGAAAATAAGATCTAAAACATTTCTGTTGCATGATGGAATAAACAATAGCAAAACTATTATTTTAGAATATATTTAGGAGGGAAAAAGGCAGAGGTAGGAATGAGATTAACAAAATAACCTAAATTCATCTGCAGATAATAGGATTGCACCAGGGATAAATTTGTTCCCTTTTGTTTCCCCAGCTTTTTTTGTTTCTGACTGCTGAGCTCAGATCAATAGGAGCAGATACAAGGTGCCCATGAATGAATTATAGGAGTTTGCAATGCTAAATGAAATATATTTAGGTTCTTTTAAATTTTGGGATGTTGTTATAATGTAGAACATCCTCTCAGACTATTCCATGTCTCTCCTACTCAGAGCTTTTGAAGGTTACAGACATTGCTTTCAACAAAGCTGTAGGACACGACTGAAGCTCCCTTCATTGCATCACACAGGTTCTCTATGCTGGCCAGATAAATCCCTCTTTACCTGAGGCATTTGAGACACATTGTTGTAACTGTAAAACTCAGAAATTTGAATACAGGAGGTATGTCCTATAATTGTAGCTGCTTTCATGTTGTTTTTTCAAAATACCATTTATCAGCAATGAACTTGTCAGCCTGTCATTTTTATTTGAAATATTTTTTTCTCATTTAAATAAGCAGTACAGTCACTGACACTGTAATGACTTAAAACCAGGCATATTACCTTAGGAAATGTTTATAGAAAATCAGACATTGATGCCTTAGATGCAGAGAATTAAATTAAATTAAATGTCTCGGTTCTTCAGTTGTTGGTGTTTATATCCCTGGGGAGAAATCTGCAGTCCTTTGCCAACTGGCCAGTGAAAAGTCATGCCACAGAGTGAGAATCAAAAAATCCAGTGCTGGGAAAGGTATTTGAAGACACTGGTGTCCATTTGATATGTGGAAATCAGAACTTTTTCTTGAGAAGATGCAGTAATGTCATTTGTGTGAAGTGATTCAGGGAGGTTTAGTGCTGTCCCCTGAGCCATGACCATGAAGGACAGTGAAAAAGATGTCACTGCACCCTGTTCTTTGGGGAGCAGGATCTGCAAACCCCACCATAACCCTTACTCTGCCTGCAGGGGTTGACATTTTCTACTGGCAGCTTCTAAAACCATCCCACAAAAGCTGTGTGCAAGGATTCACTGCACAAGAGAGGAAAAAATACCAGAGCAGCCTTGCTGCTTCCTGCTCTGTCCTGCAGCCTGAAGGCAAAGAAACTCACTCAATAAAAGGAATCCTGGCTCCTCTCTCCAGCCCTTGGTTAACTGGAGTGTGAAGATTGCAGGAAAATACCACACAGCTTGGTGGTGAGGAGATGGATATTATATCTTACTGCACACTTTATACTTTCAAATAGATTTCTTCCAAAATGGTTGAGTGGTTTGGAAGTATTTCATGTCTTATAGCTAATCCTCAGACTCTGAACACATTTGATTCTTTCCACTCCTTTAAAAGGCATTGTGATGCTCCTGTTGTCTTCTTGCAGCTCAGGCTGAGGTCCTGGTTGAGCTGATGTGAGGCTGTGCCTGAAAGGGCATAAAAAAACCAGGCAAAGAACAACTTTGCAGCTTACTTTGATGATACTGTGTCATGTTTAATCAGGGAAGATTGAACCAGTCACCTTGAGATTCTGAGAGCATTGTTCAATACCATTTAAAACATTGATTTTCTGTAACTATGAATCCTCTCAAGTAGTCATTAGACAGGAAGCAAGTTACCTGGGGGGGTTTCAATACAGAAAATGTTAGGAAGAGAGAAATCTAGCCTGGAGGAGGCAAGCTGGAAACTGAGGAGCAGTTTGTCAGACCTGAAGCAAAGGTGTCTCCCAGGGCTGGCAGGGGTGATGGTACTCAATTGATTCTCAGAAAGAGCTAGAACAACTTTCTGACCTTGCCTCACCTGACAGCAATACTTTTTAGATGACTAAAAATGGACAGAGTGGTTAAAGAAAAAAAAAAAAATCTTGGTGGATATGAAGAGCTAAAGCATGGATCTCTTTTTGAGCGTGGGTGTTGCTGCCAACAGATGTTTCAGTGTTAAGGCAACTACTTGAAAACATTGCCCAAGACTATGTGAACCTTTACTTCAGCAAAAAGTTATTTTCCATAAGCTTTCTTGGTGCCTGAAAATGTTGAGCTGAAAAAGAATGGTTGTTACAGGTGTTTATTGTAGTCACTTATCCTGTGGGCAAGAATGACACGGAGCACGAGCAACAGAGTTGTCAGATGGTTTTTAAATTAAAACAGAGGCCTAGAAAAGCAGCCATAGATGCAAAAATATCAGCAGTAAAGAAAAAAAATTCCATGTATACTTCTCTTTTCTGATGCAATTTGTATTAGCTGTCTGCTCCTGACAAGCACTGATCACCTAAATTTCAGCAGTACCAGAACTTGCTGGGATCCTGCAAATCTGAGAAAAGCCCCAAAATGGAATGGTCTGCTGCTGGAATTACAAGTAATTTATAGAGAATCCATGAATGCATATCTGAGGTATTGGGATTTTGTGTTGATCTCATCCCTGTGGTGTGAATTTGGTATTCTGGAGTACAGAGTCATTACAGAAACTGCCATGGGCTGGCAGCTTGTGCTGTGCCATGGGAAAATGATGGAAATGACCAAATACAGCAGTGCTGCCCAGTGAAAGGGTGGCTTTGAAGTCTGTGTTTGGATGTACTTCAACTTGGCCTTTTACACCAAAGATGAGCCAGTCTGAAACTTATTTTGCCATTGTTTTAGAGATGAAAAGCAGTGAGCAGTTTGAGGAGCAGCAGTTCAGCTTCCATTGGCCCCCTCTGGCTATGGAATGTGGTGCCCTGGGGGCATTTCTGTTGGACTGGGCTGGAAGAACAGTTCTGGTGAACAACTTCCCAGAATCAGGGAATCCTAGGGTGCTTTGGGTTGGAGGGGACCTTAANAGGGTGGCTTTGAAGACTGTGTTTGGATGTACTTCAACTTGGCCTTTTACACCAAAGATGAGCCAGTCTGAAACTTATTTTGCCATTGTTTTAGAGATGAAAAGCAGTGAGCAGTTTGAGGAGCAGCAGTTCAGCTTCCATTGGCCCCCTCTGGCTATGGAATGTGGTGCCCTGGGGGCATTTCTGTTGGACTGGGCTGGAAGAACAGTTCTGGTGAACAACTTCCCAGAATCAGGGAATCCTTGGGTGCTTTGGGTTGGAAGGGACCTTAAAAACTGCCTTGTTCCAACCCCTGCCATGGGCAGGGACATCCCCCACTCGCCCAGTCTGCTCAGAGCTCCTTCCAACCTGCCCTTGACCTTGTGGCAGTCTCAGCAGGAACTTCCCAAGCAGAGTTAGCATAAATGTGTACTGATAGACTTGAGCATTTCTGTCTCTGCAGTCAATACTGAAATATTTCCTATTACTTCACTATTGAGATGCAGAAAAGGGAACCAGTTAATCAGTGTTTCTTGTGTAAGACTTGTCATTAATGGTTTTCTCTGTCCTGCTTACTCTCCTTTAAAATCTACAGACCTTGGTAAAGATTATGCATCATAATTGATTTCTGGGTTGTTACAAATGGCATAAATTAACCTCAAACAATTAATTTGTTAAAGTTTCCAAATAATTTTTCCCTTATCCAACATGGTTCTGGTGGTTTTACATCTGTCTTTGAGAAGATGCTTTTCTGCAGCATCTTTTGTTTTAGTGTGGCAGAACGTATTTGGGGAAAAAAAAAAACACAAAAAGGGGGATTAGAAAGTAATTTTAATTACTTTAGTTAATTTAGTTGTTTAAACAACTTTAGTTGTCTAAAGCAAACCTGGTTTTGAGTACAAACAGGTTTTTGAGGTACACTGAGATATGACAGTGGACAAGCAAGTGTGTCTAATTGCCTCTGTAAAATAAGAAGCTTGAAAAGGAACTTTATAAAAGCTACTGGTGGTACAGAGTCTTTGCTTGTTGTGTGCAATGATTCCTCTGGCACCAGCACAATAAAATGTTTATTTCAACAGCATTTTATCTGATAATGACCCTCTCTCTGTACCTGCTTCAGAACATGCTAGAAAACTCTCTGCAAGCAACTATAACTGACCTCAGCAGGGACTAATTGCTTCATTAGAAATAAAATCAAGGGATTACCAAAAAAAAAAAAAAAAAAAAAAAGGGTGAAAGAGTGCTGCAATTAAAATTGACAGCTTTAAAAAATTTCTGTTGCAGTCTGATGAGAACTTTGGCAGTGGAAAAAAGGGGCAAGTTGAAAAACAGAAATAGTCTGTTTAGAAAATATTAGAATGAAAGGCACTGCGTGTTCTTTCCATCAAAATGAACAGCTTGGTGACAGTTGCATGATTTCATATAAACATTTCAGGTTTGTCATAGCCTTAGTTTAAACAGACATATTACAAGAAAATTGTACTCTACTATAAGATGTCAATCTGATTTATTTTTCCCCTTGTCACAGTAGGCCTTTGGTTTTTATTTACTTTGGACAGGGATCAATTTTTTTTTTCCCCTTGTCTTTTTTACCTGCTTTGATATATCTCACCTTGGTTGCTGTTGTAGAGGTTGCTTTGCTGGAATATCAACTCAATAGCTCATTTTGAGTAGCTGGGAATGAAGGGCCAGTCATTTTTCACCTGTAAATGTATCTTAGAGAGCACATGATTAATCTATCATTAACTTTGATCAGCTGCTCTCAGAGGTATGGATATGCAGAAACCCAGAAGAGGCTCCACAAATCTCTCTGTGAAGCACAAGTTTATTTGTCTTTTCTTCTGGAATGCTTTTGAGGCAACCATAAAGTATGTCTTCTTATTTTGAATAATGTTCATGGAACACTGCTGAAGCTCAGGTGATGAAATCCACGTGTCTGGCATCTGGTTCAGTGCTTATTTTCTTGTGGTTTGTCCCCCTGCATGCATGGATCCATGAATAATATCAACATCCTTCCTCTACAAAATAAACCTTCATCCAATCTATAAAAAAAAAGTATTTACTGTGTGAGTCAAATGCTGTTTGTATACTAACCAAAATCAGAAATCCATTAGTTGCTAATAGTTAATGTTTACTATGAAATGAAATATTCATTTGAAATTAGATGTGTGCACACAGGGTATTATTAAGAATAACACAGGTTTCCATTTCTCCTGTGTTATTCTTAATTTTTAATTTTTTTTTTCAAATGAGCCACTATTCTGTGTCCATGGAATACCTGTGGCTGTTCAGTTCATGCCCTGTTTTTGTGCCTGGGTAGTTCTGGTCTAATCATCAGTGCAGCCTGGAGCAAGCCCAGGTGTCCAGACTGCCCTGCTTGGATGGAAGGTGAATGTGGGGAGAATGTGTGGCTCAGGTAACACTTCAACCCTTCTTTCCCAACACACTTTTTGTTTGTTTGTTTCATAAAGCTGGCCAAATGTTCCATAATCATGTCAAATATCTCTTCTTGGATCAGGGTTTCTATAGAAAAAAGCTCAATTTCAGAGTAAACCTCTTTATCTTAAGGGAATGTGGCAAAGTCTGGCCTAGATGGGAAGTGAGGTTGGTGCTCACTTTGAAGAAGCAAATGGTTTTATTTCAGATATTAATTAGATGTTAGATTATATATTATAATAAAATAAAATATGCACATTGTCTTCTGTTCTGTTAAAACACAGAATTTTCAGCCATACCATGAACATATTGCTATGTCATCAGCTGTTCAACTCTTTCAAGTATAAAAGTAATTAATAAAATTAAAGGCAATTAATTCTACCTAAGATTGTTTTTAAAAAATGGGATGTAGCTGTGGCAGACACTACAGGAGAGTCACAGAGCTACACAACCACTTAATAATTCTTACCTGCCAGTTGTTTCAGTTTCTCATTATTACTTAAATCTGTTGCAAACAGCAGTGCTGAGCTGTGGTGCTGTGTCTGCCATAGGGTGAGTCACTGGAAAAGCAAAGAGAATCACTTTGGTTCTGCTTCATTTCCTGCAGGGTTTAGAAGTCCATTTCCAGGCAGGCTCTAAAATGTTGTGTGACATTAACAGTGTCACAGCTCCCAGGCACGTTGGGGTAAAGACAGAGCTGAACAATCCACAGGTACCAAGAGATGGACACCAAAATAGTCAGTGGGATACTGAAATATGAGGGTGCACCCACAAATATGGACAAGGCTGGGGGAAAAGTAGTCCCAGGAGTCTGACCTGGAAGGGGGAGGGTGCCCAGAGCAGCTGTGGCTGCCCCTGGATCCCTGGCAGTGCCCAAGGCCAGGTTGGACAGGGCTTGGAGCAGCCTGGGACAGTGGAANCCCAAACCAGTCTGTGATTCTCTGGTTTTGCTGGTGATATGAAGAGACATAAACCAGCCCATTCCTTTGGTGCACTTGTTTGGCCACGTTTGGAGCCAGGTGTGCATCACAAGCAGTGCCTGGGGTGTGCCCTGTGCTGCTGCTGTGCAGGGCTGGCACAGCTCTCAGCAGGCTCAGGCAGAGCTGCTCTGTCCCTGCCCACGGGGCACAGCAGCCCTGGCAGCAGGAACAGCTCTGTGCCCGTGTGCCCAAGGAGCTCAGGTACTCTGGGCACACTCACACTTCACTGCTCAGCTCTGCCAGGACTTTTTAGTGCAGAGCTTGCCTGGGGCTCAGTGTGTCCCAGAGCTATTTCTGGGCTGCTGCAGTTTACATGGTGTCTTTTGTTCAAGGCTGTGCCTGAAACCACAGTGCAGCCCTTGCTTCTAAACAAGCCAACACCTCCTTTCTTTTTTTAACATTTCCACTTTCAGCTCTGACATTAGTACATTTTGTGGCTTCTCGGAATTAATATTTAAGTTTTAATGTTGTTAATAGCTCAGCCTTTAATTTACCTGTGTTGCTAGAAGCAATTAATAATACCTTACTGATTCTCCATGAATAGCATAAAATATTGATGTAAGAGCAGAAGGACTATTTATACTCCTGGAATTATATCCCCTCATTTCACTTGTCTATAACAGACAACTTTAATAAGACTGTAGGAGGAGAGTTATGTTGGCTTCTCATATGTTCTCAGCCATATCTACTAAAGTTTTTTTTTGTTTTATTCCAGAGTTTTTATCATTACCTGTTTGATATGTTTTAGTACTGGGTTTACAAGGAGAAAATGTGTAATAATTTTTACCCCTTTTACACAGGTGATCCTAACACGCCTCCTGTCCTGAACATCCACAGGCAGACAGTGAAGCAGGACAATTTTCTGACTTCCAGTTCAGTGAAAAGCTAAAAATTCTGCAGGAGAAATGGTTCTAAGTCTATTTTGAACAGAATTTTGAGAGGAGGGAATTTGTCAAATGCTGTAAGTCTGGAGATTAAATCCAACTTTTTGTCCATAGGATAAGGCCCATGTCTGTCAAAGCTTTGCAGGTAAAGACTAATTGAGAGGGAGGAGAGGTGGGGTTCCCATTCTGCCAGCACTGCTGGTGAATAATGAATAATTTGACAAGCAATGCTCACAGATCATCCTGCAGAACAGAATGTGACTGTGGTGTGAATATTACTCAGGAAAGGAGAAGACAGATCACCCCATCATGCTGAATAAGTTATCAGAGAGGGCAAAGGGAAAGGATTACATCCGAAAGCTTTGTCCCTATTGTTCCATGGCAATGAGAAATATTGTTTGTGTGATTCTGAGTTTGAAAAGCCTTTACTTCTGTTCCACAAGTATTTGTCACTAATTCTGTTTTCTTCAAATCTCCTCAGTAAATATTTGCTATTAACACCTTTTCATATGTATTTATACATTTATTTCTCCCATCCCTGCCTAAATTATAACTGGAGTCAAAACCTCATGTTTGTCTGTACTAAGATTACTTTAGATATGAATCTGGAGCTCAGCTAGACCTGGGGAGCTGAGAAGACACTTTTAAGGCATAAAGAGGAAACAAGGCCCTATTATTAAACCTCTTACTGCAATGTCTGTTTGGTAAAATACTGAGGCATAATTGCATCTCACAAACATCAATGAACAGGTGACACCTGTTCAAACACTTTATTATGGTCCTCAAAATATTGCTATACTGTGAAATTAATTCAAATAAAAGTATCCAAAGGAATAAGAAATAGGGGAAAGGAACAGTCCTAATTCATATTCTTTCATGCCAGTCTTGCATAAGAATTCTGAAAAGCCAAGAGTATATTTTGAAGTATATTTCAAATTTTCATAATCTCAGTGGCAGGTCTGTGAGAAAGGGTGGTCAATGAGGGTGGAACCAACCTGAGGTTTGTGCTTGCCTCTTCTGCACCTTCTGTGGGAAACAGCTTTTTGTGTGAAATTGGAAAGTGAATTATTCTCCACATCCCTCAGTCCTCTCAGTGGGAATGGGGTTAAGAGAGTTTTTGTGTCTCACAGAGAATTTAAATTATAAATTACTTTATAAGGTGCTCAGATTCTCCATTAAATGTGTGTGAAGTGTGAAATACATTCAGGCAGGGATAGTTAATGTTATGTTAGTAATATCAAATCAGGAACCTTCCCTATCAAAGCAGGCTGAAGCTGCATATAATAATGGTCACTGATTGTAACTGGTGTAATTGTCATTCCTTTAGGCTGTGCTTTACATTGCCAACACTCTTAAAAGAGTTTTATTTTGCCAGAAAAACAGTTCTACTGAATTATGGCAGGCTGGGTTGCTTATGTTTTTTGTAAACATTGAAAGTTTTTGTGCTTTTTGAGCTTAAGGACAATGGAAAAGAACACCACTTTTATATATATGTAAGTATTGTGACATTTTAAGCAATAGAGAAAGGTTTCTCAATAAAGCCTTTCCAAGGAGCTCCAGGGATCCAGGGATTACATGTTATCTCATTGAATGGTGCAGTTCTTACATACATTGTTCAAAATAGAATTTCCTTCCTCTACCTCCCCCAGGAGCAGATGATTTCAGTGTTTTCTTTCTTTGTTTTCTTGTGGATTTATGATTATTTCACTCAGTTGCCAAGACTTGTGTGAAGATTGGAACTTGACCTTTTCTTTTAATCAGGCTTTTTTTTTCTTGTCTAAAAGGCAAGAAGGTACCAAACTAAATGTGACCTCGGAAAAATACTCATTTTTAAACAGAGAATGATGGAGTTTATTCTCTTATGAATTCCACAACCCAAAAATTGCGTGCTAGAGTGCCCAGCATCCATGAGTTGAAATCAGGAAGCCAAGCAGAAGGGGGAGGAGGGCATGCAGAAGAAGCTGTGAAAGTGTAAATGGCAGAGAGAAGCACAATTCCCTTGGCAGGTGATTTCTGTGTCTCACCCAATACATTTCATTTCTCAGTCCCATGTTTCAGGGAGTTAATAGGGCTTAATAGAGCCCTGGGAATAGCAGAACTCCAGTGGGAGGGAAGGGTGGCACATGCCATGGATGTGGGATTTACAGCCCTTGCAGTCAAAGCTTTATTTTTTGCTGTCAGTGTGGCAAATCTGTTCCCTCTGCAGAGGTTTCAGCAGTGCCTGAGGAGGTTGGAGGGGTTTGGGATGATCCCTCCTGAAGGCACCTTGAAATCTGAAGAGCAGCAGTTGGGATCCCCTTCTCCTTACAAACCCAGCAGTAGAATTTCACCATCCTAAATATTTGTGTGAAAAACAAGGCCTGACTTTAGAAAAAATGCTGCACTCTGGCATCCATTTGGTGACACACGTGGCAAACTTGTGCCACTCTAAAATTCCTCATGAAATATTACCTATGATACTTGAGTCAAGTACCAGGGCACACTTCCAAACCCCAGTAAATTAATTCACCTTGTCATCCCTTTTGGGCAGAAATGCAAGAAGTGATATTTAAGTAGATTTGAAAACAGCAGCAGTATTTTTCTTCCTATTTTTCCTCCTATTCTTGCCTAGCACTGTGTGTCAGATGTGATAAAGAGAGAATCATGTTGTCTGTTTGGGAGTGTGGCAATATCTGTGAACAAATCCAGATAACTTCTGAGCTGACAAGGGAGATAGACAAGTGTCAAACCCTAATTCACATTAGACCAGCAGGCAAATGTCATCCTCTGCTCATTTCCACATCACAGCTTTTGCTCTGTTATTAGGAAAAAAGCAGGTATATTTTTGGGGGTTTTGACAGAAAAGTTTAGAACAGATGGATAGATTAAATTTGTCAAGTGAAATACTCCCATTTTAATCTGTTGCTGTTGAGGCTCGGATACGGGCAAGGTGAATTTATTTTGATTTTTCTATGAGGAAGAAAATTAAAGGCTAAGACAAAGGTTATTTAATTAGCTGCTTAATTCTTAGCAATAAAACAAATGCTAAACAAGATAGCACCAAAAAGGTGCTAAGTCTCAAGAATAATCCAAATGAAAAATTCACATTTTTTAAGGTTTTAGAATATGTAACAACATCTATTGAAAGTAACATGGTTACTTTATAGCCTAGTTAGAAAGGCAACATCATAATATTTATAAAAACAAATAAAACTGCTTATTCAAGTAGTGTATTTATAGTCACAAAGAAGTGTAGATTTCAACCCAGGAATATTAATTCCATTTAGTCTTTGATTTTTCCAGATCAGCCATACATCTGTCAGGTCACTTCTCCCCAAACCTCTATGGTGGTTTCCAATTTTCAGCTGGCTTCAGTTAATATTCGTGTACATCCAAAGCAAGAAAAAATAATTAGTTTTGAAGCCCAGAGAATAGCTTTGTAACAGAATTCTGGTGTTCTCTTTTAGGTTTACGAGACAGCTTTGTAATGAAACATGCAAATCACACCAATGCATTCTGCTTTCTTTTTGGAAAATATTTCTCTTTTCCATATACTACCTGGAAAATTTTAGCAAGCTTTCAGTCAGGAATATGAGTGTTTTCAATTAAATTCAATTTCCCCTTGAAACGGTGATGGATTTTCACACTGATGTGGTCACGATTGCACGCTGAGGATCCAAGCAGATATTTTCCTGAATTTGTATATTTTTTGCTGCTTGCAGTTGTTTTCTGTGATTGTTTAAAGCCATTTGTTAAAATCACACCGAAACATGATGGCAACACTTTGTTGACCTATTTGCATTTTGCAGCACTGCACACACGAAGCTTTTAAAAAAGACCCTGGCTTAGTTTTGATTGTGAAATGGCTTTTTTTCATTAGTACTCACTTATGTAACCTGTGTAATGCAAAATGGATTTCACAAGCAAAATGAAATAAAGAGAGCAGCTCAGAGTTTTATTAGTTCATATACAGTTTGAACAGCATTTGCTTGATAAATCCTCAGCTGCAGATTGAATGTTTGTTTCTTTATGGATTACCATTTAGTTTAGAAAGCCATATAATTTAAATTAAATTTCATGACCCAGTCATCTGTATTCACAAAAAGAAGGTCTGAAAACCAGACTAAGAATACCAGGCCAGAGCATTTTGTGCTGGAACTGACAAAGAAGCCACTTAACAGAGCCACTCTTGCAAAGCACATCCAGAGTGTGCTCAGAGATTTCCCCAAGGTTATCCCTGTTTGCAGGCATCAGAGAACAATGCAGCCCTTTAAAAATACACATCTGATTGCTTTTATTGCAAAATTAAAGATGATGGATTGGAAAGAGAAGAATTAGGTGTGTTATAGGTTATAACAGATCCCCTCATTCCCTTGAGCCATTAGGAGGGTGCAGAGAAGCATTTGGTTAAATTAAAGCCTAATAAAAGTCATAAAATACTGAACTTTTCATGACTTATTGGAAACCTTTCATTGGGGAAAACACCATAACTGCATATGTAAAATAGATCTGAGAAAGCAAATTAGGTGATTATTTGTGAAACAAAAGCCTGTGTGAAGCTCTCATCCATTTTTTCCTGTGGATTTGAATTTATTTTCCATCATGTCCTGTAATCTTCCCTAATCTGCCTTTGCCACTCCCTGAGCTCCTCGTGGATGCACCTGCACCCTGTACAAGGTCTGGAAATGCCCTTGGTGCTTTGAAATAGCTGGGCTGAGCTGAAGGGCACAAAGACAAACTGAGCCAGTTTGGGATCCTTGACCATGGCTCTGCTCATGGACAGGGCTTGCCAGAACATTCTAACAAAAACTGTCCTTAATCTCAAGTGTATGAGCAGGAGAATTTGAATTTGTTAAGGAATTCCTGCTGCCATGAACATGTCTGGATTAAGGATAGCTCCAGGCTGCTCTGTGCTCTTAGCCACCCAAATTTGTTGCTGCACATCTCAGTAAGTTGTAACTGTGGGGCAACAACCACTCAGAGATTGGTTTGGGCTGATCAGGGCTAGGAAAAAATATGTGAGGGAAATGATTGGAGTTGTTTTTTTTGTGACAATGTGTCTGTTTGAAGGAGCTCTGGCCAGTAGTATGTGACTAAATTTCTGACAAGAGTGGAGTATTTTGAAGTACTGGGAAGGATATAGACAATTACAATAATGATATTATTACATAAAAATATATTTATGAGAATAGAAATCACACTCCAAAATTTGAAATATGAAGTTGTAGCTGGGCAAAATGAATATTTTTTGACCCATTGCAGTGCACTGCAAGACTTGTAAGATTGTATAATGGGATAAGCTGCAAGTGCAATGGGTAAATATAAATTCTGTGTGTTTGTTAAGGATGTGGTGAATCCAGTTGTGACCAAGCTTTTAGATTTTAATGTTGGTGGGAAGAGAGACATTCATTGATGTCAGACCATCATCAGTGGGTGGGTTCATGCAGAGCACCTCTAATATTAAATACTTCTCCTTTTCTGCTCTCTGTGTTGTTATTGGGATTTCCCTTCTGTTACACCCTGAAGAATTTTTGAGGCACCTTGGAAGGTTCCCCAGTGTGAACAGAAAATTGCTGCTCAGCCTGTTTGACACTGGTGGATGTGAGAGGAGATACAAGTTTCAAAGGAGTGGCAGCAGATTGTGCCTGGCCTGGGGGCTGGAGGCACAGGGAAAAGGTGAAAACTCAAATAAATTTCCTGCTTATTTCATTGGTCACTTCTGCTTTTATTTTTCGGTCACTTCTGCAATTTAGAGCAGACTAGAAGCATGAATTGCTAAGTGACAGCTCTTAACCACACTGTACAGTAAAATAACCAGGCATTGGTTCTTGGGACTGGTTTGCAATCAATTCCCTCTCTGGCTAAAAGCTTTTGTTTGTTTGTTTTGGCTTGTTTTGGTTTGTTTTGTAAAGAGAGAAGCAGATTTGACCATTAGCCTCCCCATCTTTGGCTGAAAATTTCAATGAAATTAAGTTGATATTTCCAGCTGGACCATCAGTTCTAAACAGCTCAGTGTTTTTAAACAACTCTATACCAGTTTTTAAAGGCAGGAAATTCCATTCCTTAGTGAATTTCAATGGGTTGGCTTTGTTTCTAAATTAGAGGTGCTAATTTAGATTTGGATCACATTTTGGTATTGATTCTTTTTAACAAAGAATGAAGATTTCCTGTGAGTACCTCAGGAAGGCAAAGGATTACTTGTCTGCTGCAACTGTGCCCGTGTGTAATGCAGCATTTTTAATGTTAAAATGAGGAGTGATAATCCCTTCCAGAGATTCCTTAATCTGCTTGAGAGGCAGGGGTTTCCCCTTAGAATTCTCTGCAGTTTTAAACTGTGGAGCACTGGTTTGAGCCTGTGTTGAATTCTTGTCACATCCTTGCCCAAGAACATTGTTTTGAGAGAGTTACTGGAGGATCCACAGCAGATTTAAGTTGGAATTGTCCTGAAAAATGTAACTAGTCTGTCAGAGACAGAGGGCAGGAGGATCTATTATATCAAAAATAATTTCTGAAAGATCTCAAAATATGCTGTTTTGCAAAAAAAATCACTTAAATGCTGTAGTTCTGGTGGGTTTTTGTTTGGTTGGGTTTTTGGGGTTTTTGGTTTGGTTTGGTTTGGTTTGGTTTGGTTTGGTTTGGTTTGGTTTTTTTGGGGTTGGTTGTTTGTTTTTATTGGAGGGAGATTGTTTTGGTTTGTTTTTTTTTCTTCTGTGTAACTTATTCCAAGACTTACCAACCCTCAGAATCACCAAGGTTTCCCCACCACATAACCCTGATGCAAATAAAGCTGGGTATGTGTAATTTAATAAGGTTGATATGTGGTACAATCAGTCACAGATCTGCTACTGGTGACATTTTAAATACTGGGAGATTGTTTTTATGCCTATATGTTCTTGATCAAAGAGCCTAGAATTCTTTCCACATTTTCATGGTGGCTGTAGCTGAAACTTTTCCAGTGCTCTGCTTGTCCTTCTTAAACTTTAAGTGGCCTCAGTTTGGTGACACTGAGGGTTAATCTAAGAATATAAAACCCCATTTATCTGTAGATAAACCCAAAGTTGTGAATAGATTTTTTTTTTCCTTCTTAAAACCTTGCCAAGGTGTGTTCAAAGTGCTTAATAGATTATTCTGGTGGCTTCCCCAGCTGGGCTCTGTGGATTGGATTGCAGTTTGCTGATTCCCCTCTGCCCTCACTCAATACCAGGCTCGACCTTCTGCAGTCTCCTGTAAGCAGATTTCCTTTCCCCACCCCGAGAGCCATCGATCTGCTCTGTGCAGCCTGGACACCTCTTTCTGTCTCATGGACTTGCTCACTTCTGAAGAACTTGTTTATGGTTGGTTCTGAAAATATTCAGTGCTTTGGCTTCACCTGCCTCGTTAAAATCATCACATGATATTGTCTGCAATAAATATATAATATCTATGTTCACTTGAGGCCCAAGCACCATTGACAGTGAGTTTGCATGAATATTGTGTGTCAGAAAAACGTGATTCTGCTTTTTTGGCACAGAGGAGAGCAAGGTTTAATGCTGCCTCATTACACAAATCCCAGGCCCCATAATTCTTTTGTCAACCTGCTTTATAAAATAGATAGGGCATTTGCCAGCATGGCAGATCAAAGGATTAAATATTTAATCTTTTAGAGGCTTTGCTCCTTAGGATCTACAATCAAATGATAAAGTCACTTACTTTTTGCTTTGAATGGAGAGTTCCTTAATCGTGAATGTCAGGAGATGGAGTCTGGAGGAGAGATGAGAAGGAGCAGTCAGGAATAAAGCAAGGACAGGATTAATATATGGAAGTTTGGTGAAGGTGGCACACAGAAACAAGGCAGGGGACAGCTTTGCTTCTCTCTGTGATGCACAAAAATGAAATTAAAATGCACTTATATGCAGGTTATGAATCACTCACCCAGCAAGGGTGAAAACAAAATTCTGTATATTCTCTTGATGTCTGTGCTTTCCTGAAAACCTCAGTTTTGTCATCCCTAATTCCCACTGATTTGGTAATAAAAGCAGGTCTCAAGAGGCTGCTTAGTGCCTGTTCTACAGCCTTTGCATTTTGTGTGTGGATGTTGTGTATGGCTGAACACACATGAGATGAACATTTTTATTTTTAATGTTTGCATAACAAAGCTGGTCAATCCCTCTGTTCTTCCTGGGGAAGAACACTTATTTGGAGTGAGAGGAAAAAACAGAGTGGAAGAAAACAGCTCCAGGTGTCACAATTCACATCCCCAAATGCTCATGAATCCCCTGCTGAAGCTTTTGTGGGGCAGGAATCCCATCTGGGCAGGAAAGGGCACGAGGGTCTAAGCAGAGTGAGGGAAATGTGGGGATTTTTCCATCTGCCTTATAGTGGGAGATAATACCAAAAAATGCTGAATAAATTCCTCCTGTCAGGATTATAAGGGCAGGAGGATCTCCCAGTCTCTGCTGAAGGGATCCTGTTCACAGCTGGGATGTAAAGGACACATGGACTCAGTGCTCCATTCCTCCAGGGACACACCAGCAACAAAAAACCTGACCCTGTAGAGCTCCTGAACCCAATTTTCCTGCAGAAAGATCTGATCAGTAAACAGAGAGTTCCTCAGCATTTAGCTAACCCAGTTAATTTATTAAGGGGAGGAGCAGTGTGTATGGAACACAAAAGCAGAGTTAATTTAATGATATCTCTCCTAGCATTGAGTATTTGCACACAGGCAGATGTTATGAGAGCCAACCAAAGCACTGCTGAGAATCAGTTCAGTTCCTGAAAATCTCCACCTCATTAAATTTCTATCTATGGAAAGCAATTTCTTCACTGTAGATAATATTTTTATTAACACACTATTAGCACTACAGACTCTGACAATGAACCCAGAGTGTTAAAGGACATTTTCTAAAAATAAGCAAATTTAGATATCTTATAATAAACTCATGACCAACCCTTCCTAAACATTAGAGAAAGGAAAAAGAACTCCAAACACCAAAAAAAAAAACCAAACTGAAATAAAGAAATAAAAGATCTAACTAGAAAAAGCCCAAGCTTATTGGTGGCAGTAATATTTTCATACAACTATTTTGGCAGAACACTGTAGATAAATGTGGAACTGTAAAAATTGGTGGGAGCAGGTTTCAAGCAGATTGGGTGGTGCATATGGAATAAATACTAGTGAGCAGTGATTACAGGGGGAAAGCTTGAGGGAACAAACTTCCAGAGATAAAAATTAAATAATGAAAGAAAATTAAATGATCCTCAACACAAGGAGAGCAGGAAAACCTTGATACATCAAATTTCTCACTTATTTATTCTCTGTCCCCACCCCTTTCACAGGTTTCAAGTATAGGTCCAGCCAAGCAAGCCAGATGTTGGCAATATGACCTAGGACTTGTGCACCTATTTTTACTTGTAGAAGAATTCCTTTCAAATGTGCCTTTACATTTTCAATGCAATACAAATGTTTCTTCTATTTTAAAATTCCTGTGAGCCTCTGTTCTCTGCTCCTGTATGTCCTGCCAAATAAAAAGGAGTGCAGTTAGCCAATGCATTTCCCATTTAGTCTCACGTGCTTAGCACTTTGTAGCAGTGCATTTTCAACTTATAAAACAATGGTCAAATATTCTGGTTGACATTTGTTGTTTTTAAAACTCAAGAGCTCCACAAAGAAGCAGCAGAGAGTAGGGACAGCAAGAGGACACAGAAGCTGGAGAAACAAGCATAATGTGGGTTTTTTTCCCAATTCTGACAAAAATAAACAAAACCTTTTCCTATTTCTGAGAAATTTTAGGAATTCAAAGCTGGTGGCTTAGAAAGTATTTTTTCTGATGTGTGAGAAATCCAGTGAAATGACTCTGTGTGTTTGTTTATACCTATACATTCACACATATACACACACACACACAAACACAGAGACTCCCAAATATACATTCACATGGTGCTAACAACCTAGACCAAATAAAAGGCAAGGAAATACAAAATTCAAGCTGTTTGCTTTGCCTTATCTATTTCCATTATGCATGGTAAATATTGCAGATCATATGGTCTATAAAATCACACGCTGTTTGGAGACTCCTTCAGAGCTCTGCCACAACAGGGGACTCTGAGGATGGATGCAGTAGCAGCTCTGAGTTTTCTAGACTTTTTTTATTTAGTTGGACTTTTCATGATATCTGAATTTATTTTTTTTGCATGTGAAGTTCCTTTATTTCCTGCAGTTTTCAATTTACAAAAAAAAAACCCAAACAAACAACAAACGCAACCTAAAAATACGCTGAGGGAGGGCAGGCAGCATATGGGAGCCTTGAGGTTTTTTTTTTCTTTTAGGATGTCTGAGTTTTGAAGGAAATGAAATGCAGCAGTGAATAATGGTGGATGATTAATAAAGAGGTTTGATATTGCCCTTGCTGGGAGCTGCTGCCTGCTCAGAGTCTGGGTCCCAGAGTGAATATTTGAGTTTCTCTGAGCCCCAGATCAGCTCAAGTCCAGGGACAGCTCAAGATTTTCCTCATTAAAGCATTTAGGCTTTAACTGCTCATCCAAAATTTCACAAGAGAACTGTGTTGAAAAGGGAAAAATAACTTTTCAGAAAGTTAAACACATAAAACTATTCCCTGAAATTCTGTTTGTGTGTTTGCTGAATAGATGGGTAGCCATATGTAAGGTAGGAGTAAGATCTTTCTTTTGCTGAATGTTTATTGAATATTCCCAAACCAACACACCAGTCACCTTCTCTGCCCAAGATGAAATTATTGTCTCCATGCCTAGAGAAATATTGGTGTAATTGTAGGGTACAATTGTAGGTACAATTTTAAATTTTAATTGATCTATGCACAGTTTTTTCAAATTATTTTTAGGTCTAGTTTTGATTTAAAGCCAGAAGCTATTGTAAATTGTGGTGAGTTAATGCCAGCATTTGTCCACAGGAGAGGAGAACTGTTAAAAAAAGGGAGTTCATTTGCTGTGTTAGACATGTTGGTATTAATTCTCTCTGATAATGGGATAATATTTTTAGGCAGAGTTAATAAGATTATGATGCAAAAGTAGGAATCTCCTTTGGTTGTTTAATTACCTTCTGCTATTATTTTAATTTTATTATCCTAAATTCAGATTGAAATTAGCACTGAGCATTACAGTGAAATGTTTTAGGATATTTTTGGGGTTCTGTGTGAATGGGATGAGTGCCTCTGCACCCAGAGCAGAGAGCAGAATTCTGTGGGCACCCAGAGCAACTCCTGGGGTGCAGCTTGGGTTAGGTGAGAAATTCTGTCCTGAGCTGGTTCCTCAGCCTGCTCTGAGGAGCTGGGTCCTGGTGACTTCACTGTTTTCTGACCATTCCCTGACTCATCTCAAACTGGCCCAGTCTGGAAGCCCCCTCTGGGAGTAAATTGCCATTTTCCCTGTGGTTCTTTGGCTCAGTCAGGGCAGCAGCTGTCGAGATGTGAAACTCACCCTGCAGCACTGGCCAGGAGGGGTCAGCTGATGAGTGCATTCCATTTTAGGTGGTGTTGGTTTTGACTTTGCATTTTGGGTTCCTGTAGATGTGTTTAAAAAGCTGAATTTGATACTTTGCAGCCTGCAGCTGTGGGCTGGGCCAGAGGACAGTTCATTTTCAGATGGGCACCTAAAGTTCTCTTCTTGTTTGCTGAACATTCATTTTCCATAAAATATAAATATTTAGCGTGTCACCATGCTATGTTCAACAGAAAAGAAAAAGAAACTATTAAAATTAGGCTTACATAAATTTAGAGAAATAAAAGAAAAAAGATCATAGCCTTACAGAACAGTGAAAGTCAGAAGAGTTCTCAATGTATGTGTCTAAGGCTGGCAATCTCAATAGAGGGTTTTTTTAGTTAAAATAATTCAGTTTTATTTTAATGAATTGATACTAAAGGTTCCCACAATTACATTTAATGTTATGGATAACAGGAGAAGGAGACATCTATTTTTTATGACTGAGTTCAGCTTATCACTGCTACACACCTTTTAAAAATTCCTGTGGTTCCCCCTCAATCTGTAAGGCTCCCTTCTATTAGTTATAAAAATACAGAAACTCTTATACATAAATTAGGAAATAGTTTGATTTTCTCTGTCTTATGAGAACATTCTCTCCTTTTACTAGTAAAAATATCTGCATATTCAATTTTCTTCTGAACTTTCCAGCACTGCACAGGCGAACCCAACAAAGGGATTTTTCACTGTGTTGGTTTCAGTGACTTCAAAAGCATTATGTCAAATATGCACTGAGCCCTTTACAAACAGCTCAGCACAGAAAACCTTTATTTCAGGGCTGCTTTGAGGCTGAAAGTAATGAGTTCTGTTCCTCCTGCAGCAGTCCCTGCTGCTGCTGAGGGGTGAGAATGGCACTGGCTGCACACTCAGCTGCTGGAGAGAGGGAGCACTGCCACAGTGCCAGGATGGGGGCAAATTTTGCAAGAATTTGAAATGGAGCAGAGCTGTTTTTGCAGTGTATTTCATGTTCTGTTTACATTGCCTTTGCAGCAGACTTTGTGGGGGCAGAGGAATGGCTTGGAAATATTATAATTCATTTTTCAGACTTTATCTGGCTCAAGAGGTGATCTTCTTGTAAGTTTAGTATTTTGAATATTTCAAGAGCATCCATGCTGAGAAGGACTTGGGGGAGAGGCTGGACATGTCCTGGCCCAAAAACCACCTGTGGCCAGGGCTGTGTCAAAAAAAGTGGGGGCAGCAGGGAGGGGGGGATTGTGCCCCTCTTCTACAAGGGTGTGTAGTGACAGGAGAAGGGGGAATGGTTTTAAATTGAGAGACAGCAGGTTTAGATGAGATATTAGGAAGAAATCCTTCCCTGTGAGGGTGGGCAGGCCCTGGCATTGCCCAGAGCAGCTGTGGCTGCCCTGGATCCCTGGAAGTGTCAGGTTGGATGGGGTTTGGAAGGTCATGGCAGGGGATTGGAACGAGAAGATCTTTAAGGTCTCTTTCAAACCAGGCCATTCCATGGTTCATTCTGGGATTCTGTCATTCAGCAAATGTCAAAAATAGGACATTTCCCAGCATGTTCCCTACAGGCAAACCACCAGTACTGGTTCACAGCTCAGATCAGCAGCCTTCATGCAAATCTTGGACAAGTTGTGCTCGGAAGCATCAACAGCTGCTTTCAGAGCAGAGTAAAAGCCCAGCTCAGAGGAACAGCACTGAATGTTCACACTGCAAGTAGGAAAAGAAGGGTCTCTCTTTGCAGGAGGTTCCTGCAGTTCATCCAACACAGGGTTCATCAAGTCTTTTGATCTGAGACAATAATGACATCTACAGTGGGATGAGATCACAGATGAGTTATCCTGAAGATTAAAAGTTGGTGATGCTGATCAGGGCACCCTTTTAAATATATAATTGCAGCAGATGTAGCTTAAAAGGAAAACAAAGCAAATGTTTGCTGATGGTTTTGCATTAGGACAATGGTGCTGGAGGCTCAGCTGCCAATCTCATTTTTGCTTCTGGATGAGTGGTGGAGAGGACAGAGTGATCTCAAGCACGGGTATTGTATTTGTCTGCATTCCAGCTTCTGTTAATGCCACTTATGATAAGACTGCAGCATCTGCTCAGCCTTTATTAAATTGATAAAAGCCTGTTCTTCCTTTGATGGTGCCACTAGAAACAAAGATCATCTCACCTTTCCTTGGAACTAATGTGAATCACATCACTCGAGGTTTTATTACAATGAGCCAGAAGAAAAAGTCAGCAATTTCCTCTTGTGTAAGAGCAGGAGCTGCTTTTCTGAGTTTTGGTCCTATTTTAGAGTGGCCTCCTATAAAATGAAAAGGAAATTTCTTGTAAAAGAGAGGAAGGAGGGTGGGTGAGCATCACTGAGAGCATCTGCTGAAGATTTGGGGTCCAGTCAAACTCAGCAGGCACTGCTGTGTGCTCCAGCACAGCATGGGGGTGAAAACATTCCAGTGGTGCTTTGATCTTGAGCAGCATTTGAGCTCAGTGGGGAGCAGAAACAGCAGCCCTTATCCTGGAGACAGCTCTGGACAGGAAAATTCTGGACGTGAGAAATCCAGGGTTACAGATGCTGACTTTGAAATATTACCCTGTTACCTTTTAGCCACTACAAATCAAACCCTAAATTACTTTTAATCTCTTCACTTGGAGAGATGGAATCTGCTTCAAGGGAAGCAAATAGACAGATTTTTTCAACACAATTAAAAAAAAAATCTAAACCTAGTGGTCTGCAAGTGGAAGTGAAGTCAATACAGCATTTTCTATCAACAAATTTTATGGAAGTTGGATATTTTACCCACCTATCTTGTTTCCAGACAGTAAAGAACAGCACACAAATTTTACAACCATGACTAATTATAGTTTATTCTAAGAATAGCCTTGATTTTTTCTTCCCCCTCATTATTAATATGTTCTCACTGTCCCCAGACTCAAGAGGAGAGCACTGCTCATGTATCATGGCTGTTACAATGATGATGGCAGACACAAAAGAGAAGCTATTTTTCCTACTAATACATGGATTTAATTCTAAGCAAATTATTTTTTATATATTTCTATATGTGCACCAGTATTGGTGACATCTCCCATAATATTGTTGATCACAATCCATAGACAGGTTTAGACTGACTTAGCTGATGTCCTGAGAGCAGAAAATTCAGCTTACTTGTACAATAAGATAATATAGAAATCACAGTTAGGTCTTCTCAAAAATACACAATTCAGAGTTTAATTTAGAAAGGAAGATTAACTCTTTTTATCTATGCTTCCTAATTGCTCAAAGCTGTAAGACTCATCCTGCCAATATGAAAATCCAGTTTTAAAAGGAGGGAAAATATTTATAGAAAATAAAATAGCTCAGGAAAAGAAGAAAGAGGGTTAAGATTTATTTATGTCTTTATACTGTTTTATACAAATTTCAGTTTAAAGTTTTAAGTAATGTAGCCACAATCAATGAAGTCATAGAATTGTCTTACTTGTCTACTCTAAACTAAAGCATAAAATTAGCAAAGATGGAAAAAAGTGGGGTTTTCATCTTAAAATTATTGTCTCAACTGAGCACTTTTAGAAAAACACAGAATGAAAATTACAGGTCCTTGGAGAAGTGTTTGAGTTATGGCTGAGCCCCAGGGCTGCTGGGATGTGCAAACTGCATCCTAGCAGAACCTGCTGTATGCATTATAAGCAAAAAGCACCTCTTAAACTGAGGTGCAAAGAGAAAATTTTCATTTTTTCTTGTATTTCTGGAATTTTTTTTTAGAGGAATTTATATCCTTTTGGTGCTTCCTGGTGTGCAGGAATGGTTCAGGTTAAGACCATCCTCCACAGAGCAGAGGGTATGGGATAAACTTCCTGAATATTTGTGCTGATAAGGCAGCTACTAACAAAAAACCCAACAAATAAATCCCCTGTACTTTTCTGCATTGAGCTGCTGGTATTTAATAGTCTAATTATTAACATTACAGCACATTCTGAACTTTGGAGTGCTCCTGCTTCCCTCAGGCAGAGAAATCATCCTGTGGCTTTTCATCATCCTTTTTCATTTTCTTTTTCTGAGGTATTTGGAAGGGCTCTTGATTTTTCTTTAGTTTACAAAGAAATTGATTGCAGAATGTGTGACTAAAAATAGACATTTCTGAGAACACTTCTGTCAAAACATTGTGAGAAAGCTGCTACCCAGATAAATCAGATATTTGTACTGACTTTCTCCTCTAAAACTTCCCCTCTTTGCATGTTGAGCTGAAAGACTCAGGAGTGAAGTTATTTTATTCAAATGACAGAACAAGGCTGGCAGCTCCACAGGCCCTTCCAAGGCTTCCAGCTCATCCAGGAAAAAACCCTGTGAAGATTAAACATCTCTAAGGTAAAATCCAAAGCAGCCATTTTTCATCACATTTCAGGAAATTGATTCCTAAATAAGTTAATTATGGAGATTAATAATTTTAGCTCTGTAAGTTAAATTCAGTAAATAGTTGCAGTCAAAATCCTTATGCTTTAGGTAAAATATGGAGTAATTTGGGATTTTAAAAAAGTTAATTATCAAAGGAACACTGGATATTTCATTATTTAATTAAGACATTTTGGGTAGTTTGTTTCTCTCAGCAGAAAAAAAACTGGTTTTCTTTGGCTCAATTTTTATTTTTCATTTTTTTCCTTTCTGGTCTGTCTGCAAACTAAGAAAAAATGTTATTTTCCTGACTTTACTCTGCAGTTAAGAGACCTGTTTTATTCCCATGGCTGTTCCCTGATCCATTGTCTTTGCCTGAGAGTGCCAAGCACAGGCCCCAGCTCTCACCCAGATTTTTTTGCAGTGCAGACATCACTCATTGGAAATTGGATGATACCATCAAACCAACTTGCAGGCCATCAGGAGGGATTTCTCAGGCCTAATCACGGGCTCCTTTATGGGGCCATAGCTCCTGTTTCAGCTCTTCCCAAGGAGGGAATGGCTCCATCAGTCTGGTCGATGCCATAATCCCCTGTAAGGAAATACAGCTGCAGAAAGAGTCTCTCTGTGTTTAGCAGGTGTTTATTTTTCCCCTCGGTGACAGCAGCTCATTAGTGGCTCTGGAGTCAATGAAATTAGAGCACTGTCAGTCCAGCAGAGCTAAATGGGGTTTGTCTCTAATGCTGGGACACTGAAAGTCTTTATCCTACAGAGCTCCTTCAAAGGCACGACTTCAGCTGGCCAGCAAAGCTGTTTTCTTTGTTTGAGATGTTATCCTGGAGATCCAAGGGGTATATTACAATAATATGCTATGTAAAAGTGATGTTAATGATGCCCAAGAGTTGGCAACAACAGTACAGACTTTCTTAATGCCTGTTAAGAATTGAGGAGTAAGTTTGGGTTATTTTTGTAGCTTAATGGTCAGGAAAAGAATTGTTTGAGGGTAAGGGTGACATCACTCATTGCTGCTGGATAGCTCTCCTCACCTCTGTTACTTATTTCTGTTTAAATTGTTTCTACACAAGCCTGCTGTTATTTCCACAAAAGGCTTTAAAACCACTTGTTATACCAGGCTGGTTAAGGGAAAAGAATATTTGCCAGTTCTAAATATGTTTTTCCATTCTTTACTCTCACAATGAACAGGTAAAGTACAGTGAGTGCTCATCATTTTGATACTAGATTTGTAATTAACTTTTGGAGGTCATCACTAAAATGTGGTTAAATTGCTATTTCCTTTGAGTGCTGTGTCAGAATTTTGGCTGCTGCTGCATCTCGAGGCTCAGTTTCTGTGTGCATTGTGCAGTGGCAAACAGCAAATTAAGGCTGGACTGATGTTGAGAGCACTGCTAAAACTTCCTTTGACTTTCAAAAGAGCAGTACCAGAACTCCACCACACTTTGTGTATGATTAGGAACTGCAGTGTCAATGCTAAAGGATAAACTGTTAGACAAAATTCATCAGTTGCACTCGATCACATGCGTCAGGAATCTAAAAAAGGCTCCCAAATAGAACATGTAATTTAGCTATGAATGACAGCCTCCATCCTTGCCCCAATACAGCTCAGTATCTGGCTGCAGTGATTACTAATGTGACTTTGTGCTTTATTCTGAAAGATCCCCTGGACAGAATTTGCAAGTATTTCAAGAAGCTGCTGTTGCCAGTGTCAGTACTGAGCAGTGCTGCAGATTGGATTTGGAATTATTTCAATTCCATTTCCTAACACATTCCTTCAGTGGCTCCCATTTTGGATCAAGTTGGAAATAAAAGTGGAATGTTTCCTAGCACTGCCTTCAGCTCCTTCACTCTGGCCTCTGCTATTCCAGTTACCCCTCCCTCCACGAGGGGGAAAGGGGTAGTAGAGAATCATAGAATCAGAGAAGAGTTTGGGTTGGAAGGGCCCTTAAAGATCACCTTGATTGGATTGAAACACATCAGAAGTGCATTCACCACAAGCTCAAATTCATGTAATTGTGTAAATTGACACAAAGTGAGCAGAGTTCACAAAGGGCAGAAAGGGAGTCACTGATAAAAAGCAGAAGAAACTGAGAATAAAACAAAGCCTATTTTGTGTATTTTGCTTTTCCAGATGCATTATAATTGTCTGTTCCCACATGATATGAATTATTCACTTCTATTATTATGCCAGACCTGTGGGAACACACTCATTTACCATTGGTGCATACGTTGTTATCAACCTACACGTTCTGCTTGACTTAGCCAGAATCTGCAGCTGAGTTTGATTCAGCAGTTCCTCTGTCAGAGCTCCTAATAAACCTATAGACCATCAGTGTATTAAAACAATTCCTGGATTTGGTAGGCTGCTTCAAAATGAATCCTGGAAAATCTGACTGTGTATGTTTATGGAGAAAGAAAGTGGGAAAAGAAAGAAATCTTTCAAAAAATCAGAGGAAATGATTAGCAGTGTAGGATGTCATGGAATCCCAGAATGGTTTGGGTTGGAAGGGACCTTAAAGCCCATCCAGTTCTGCCTCTGCCATGGACAGGGACACCTTCCACTGTCCCAGGTTACTCCAAGCCCCATCCAACCTGGCCTTGGGGATGGCCAGAGATGGAACAGCCACAGCTCCCCTGGGAAAATTCTGCTCCTCACCCTCCCAGGGGAGAATTTCCTCCTGACAACTCATCCAAACCTGCTCTGTGTGAGAATGAATCCATCCCTCCTTGTCCTGTCACTGGTGAGGGACAGCGTGGTGGCTGGCCTGGTGATGCTATCATAAAGACTAATTTACTGTGCATAGAAATCAGTGTCATCCCAGGAAGAATTAGCAGAAAGTAGAAAGCAGTGACCTTTCAGGCCTTGTTTTATACCTCTAAGATAATTCTGTTTCTTTGTATTGTGTGTCTTCCCTTTTTGAAAGCAAAAAGCCTCCTACTGTTGTGGAGGTGAATTACTACCATACCATATTTGTTAAGTAAAAAAAAACCCAGTTAGTTTTTTTGGTGGTTTTTTTTTTTNTTTTTTTTTTTAATATGACAAGTCTCTAAAGAGAGTTGAAGGATTTCTTTGTGGGCAGCAATGATCTTTTTGCTAAACTGGTGTTGCAAACATTCACCTATTAATAAGAATATTTGCACACTCACAATTAGCAAACCAGCACACAGAGTAAGCAGTTAAAACCAAAAACGCACCTAGGAGTACAGGGTATTAAAAACCTTTAGAAAATCCCCTGTAATTTCTTCAGGTGCAGCATGCAATTTGTTTAAAAGCATTTAAAATGGTGGCACTACTTTTTTTGGTTAGGTTGAGAATGGTCTCTCTGTGTGTATGATGCATGTGAGGCTTTTTTTAAATTAACTGGTGCTTTATTACTGGCAGAAATAGAATTAAAAATTATAAATATTTTTAAATAGGTGATAAAACCATACTAATAAAAACAATTTAAATTCCCTGGGAAACCTCTACCTCTTTTGTAAACATAAATCATTTCAGTTTGTCTTGAAACTCTGTGAACTAAAAAGGTTTACAAAGTTATAAATATTTTGTGGAAATGGTAATGTCAGAAATGTTTAATGTTGGGATTTCACTTGTTTCTAGCCTAAGAAAAAGTGACTAATATTACAGCTTGGAGATGTGGGAGTGTAGGGCTGGGGAAGGGAGGACTTGCTGAGAAAAGGAGTAGTTTCAGATTTTAGGATGATGAGCAGCAGTTGATGGTATCTCACCTCCTAACCTGGGCAGGACTCTGAGCTGGACATTCTTTAAGGAGTGAGTGAGCATTTGTACTCCATGCTCTGCACACATGCTCTGTGGTACTAGCCTAGCTCAAACCCTTCTCTAGATACCCCAAAAATGTGCCAGGTCAGCCTGGGAGTCAGCAGCTCACAGCAGGGCCCAGCACCAGGCACTCCCTGGAAGCAGGGTCGGATCCATTCCAATTAAACACGTGTATAATAACTCGGGGTTTAGAGGAAGGGAATTAGTGAGTCCTTGGTGTGCACATAGACATCCTTTTAGTCAAGACACCTTCTGTGAATTAGCATAAGAATTATGCAGATAAGCTCTTTATCTCGCTTCTCTGTAGTTCTTTGAAGTCCTTAGAAGTTTAGGAATTTAGCTAAAGGAAACTGAATAAGCAAGCAGCATTTTGTTTGTACAAGAGATTAACTTTGCTTAAATACAGGTATGGCTTCACATTGCTATCTACTGACAATCATTTTTCTGTATGCCCATGTAAAATTAATTTAATATCTAAGATGAGTTTTACAATTCACAGCGTGTTGCTGTGAGTTGAATTCAAATTAAATTCTTAAGGAATAAGGGTATTCTCATGATGAATTTGGAACAGTGTTAGTCTTTGTGGGACTCCCAGAGAGAAGAAAATAAAAGGCAGATTGCAGCAGACAAACTTTAGATGTACTTATTTAGATTTGGAGACAGGGAGGGAAATCAGAGATACCAGCCAAGAAAGGAGAGTGGAAACCTGAATTCCACAAGAAGAATTCCAAAAGACCTCAGTCCCAACAGGAAAGTGTTGCCACTGTTCCCACATCTCTTAAGGTCTTTTTCTGTGCCAGAAGGGTTGGGCAAGACCATAATGGGAAGATCTTGGTGGGAATGGGAAGAATGGGAAGAAGAATGGTGTCCTGGTTTGGCTGGGGTGGAGCCAATCCCCTCTCAGCAGCTGGCTCAGAGCTGTGTTGGGTGCAGTGTGGGAATGATGCTGATAACACTCTGGTGTTTTGGCTGTTGCTAAGTTGTGTTTATCCTGAATCGAGAACTTTCCTGTGTCTCGTGTTCTGCCAGTGAGGAGATACCAAAGCAGGATGTGAGGGAGCAGAGCTGGCACAGGTGACCCAGCCTGGCCAGAGGGATATTCCACACCATAAAACCAGTGCCCAGTGCATGAACTGGGGAGTTCCCAGGAGTGGGGTCACTCGGGGTTCAGGGACAGGGTCTGGCATTTGTCAGGGTGTGGTGAGCAATTGTATTTTGCACCACTTGTTTGTTTTCTTTTTCTTCTTTTTATTATGCTTGTTAATATTTACAATCATTATAATATTCTACTTTGTTTCAATTATTGAACTGTTCTTATCTCAATTCACAAGTTTTGCCTTTGACTGTTCTCCCCATCCCTCTGGGGTGGAGTAAGGAGCTCTGTGGTGCTCAGTTGCCACCTGGACTTAAACCATGACAAATCTTCTTCTGAACTTGGCTTCCCCTGTTCTTCAGGCAAAGGATTCATCCCAACAGGTGAGCAGGTAACTGCCTTAAAAAATCAAAAGCAAAACAAACTTAATACGATTCTGTTCTAGGAACATAAATTTTCCACTGAACTAAATTTATCAAAACAGATTATCAAAGTTTTATAATTAACTTCCTAGCAAATAGGAATTAGCATATATTATATGAGTGCTGTGTGTTAATCAAAGGATATTTAGTGAGGCACCCACCTATGCATGCCCAGGAATTACAAAGTTAATGAGAGACAGCAGCACATGTAACTGTAACTAATTAAGCAAGACACAAAAAATTCCGTAGATGTTTGACTGAATATGTTAGAATTTACTCATTATCATATTTACATGGTGAGTTTATTCCAGTATTCAAGTTTGGCAAAGTAAGATATTTAAAGTTAACTTTCTGTCTGCTGTACATGTACACCCTCACTGTATTGCTTTGGTTTGCAATTCCTGTATTTTAAATTCAAAAAAAGCCCTAAAGGGCTTTGACCCTGGGTAGGTTGAATTAGCACAAGAGGTTGTTTTTATTTATTGCAGAAGGAAACTTACAGGCAATAAGTGCTTAAAACCCAGGCATCAAGAGGCTGGCACAAGGTAGGTGGAGTAAAACTCAAAGAGGTAGCACAGGGACTAAGGCATGCTAGAAATTAATAGGCTACAATTAGAAATATTTCTAACAAAAGTTCAGTAATACCATGCAGCTTCTGTGATTCTACATTGAGCTTTTTCTACTTGTTTATACACAGATGTGTACTTAGAATTAATTTAAAGGTATAAGTAATAATTCCTTTTTGTAGAGGGATGAACAATGACAGTATAAACACCCAGCTGGTTTCCTACACCATTCTCCAAGAGAAGAAAAGTGGTTGTTTTACAGGTATGTCAAATAAAAATGTCTAATATATCTCTATAATAACAGTATAGGTTGCAAAGTGTTGTGTAGACACTTAGGTATGAATATGAGGAGTCACCTAAATTTGCACCTCTCACAAATAATGTTTTCTCTCCTTAGACTGAGTTGTATTGTACCCTCCAACATGAAATCAGAAATAATGTGTAACCCTAGATTATACAGGGGTTTTTTGTATGATGCTTGGCATAGACATTAAGAGAATCATGTGAAATTATTGAAAAAATGTTTATTTGTTTTAAGATAAGGAAGGGCTGCTGTAACTTCCTTCATAAAGAAAAGAAAAAGTAAAATGAATAGAAAATTATCTGTGATTAAAAAACACAAATAGAGTAGTTTAGATGAGAAACTAGCACTGTTTGTGTCCTTAATTTATTTTCATGACTTTCTATATCAGAATGTGAAATGCTCTGGCTGGTTTTAATTAAACCTGTAAACTGAAGACTGTTTGCTACTTTTTACAAAAAAATATTGTTGGTTACAGAGCATATGTTGTTTATCTAGACTGCAAGCTCTCACTGTTCAGATGTGTTTGAGTTTCCTTTGAATCCACTTTGAGCTTCTGAGGGGGTTCTTGGTTGCTTTTTTCCCATTAAAATGTCTTTGGGAAGTGAAACCTATTGGTTGAAATGCATCTTCACTGTTAATCAGCAGAACTCTGGTGAGTGGCAGGCTCATGTGCTGTCACTGAGAAGGATTGCATATCACAGTTGCTTCATCCACAGAAAAAACCTGATTTTTGGTGTTGTCAAAGATTTGGAGGAGTTGAGGCAACTGGCTTTCAGCTTTGCTTCCCATGGAAACAAAGGTTATGAGATTTCTGCTGTCTCCTCCTTGATAACACTTCTAATCTCTTGGGCAATTTTAAATTATTTTGACTCAAAGTCACTATGCTTCCACAGATTTGCTGAATCTATGTTTGGATTGATATCAAAATAGTGCTGTTGATGAAAAGCTGTAGTCTGAGCTCAGCCTTAATACAAAACATTACAAAATCCACTTGACACAGCCATTAGGGTTTGCTTTGGGATCAGACTTTAGGGAGTATTTACTGCTTTTTTTGTGTTAGATAATAGTGTTTCTCTGTGAGGTTAAAAATGAGGCCCTGAAACAACAAAAAGGTTGTGAACTTACATCAGTAGAGTAGAAATTGTGTTCTGTAGTGTGGTGATGAGCTATTTAAAGTAACATCTGTGGTAGGAATATTGATAATGTATGGACTGTTGTATCAAAAGAGGGTTTTTTAATGCCACAAGCCTTTCAATTTTTTGTTGCATCCATTTCCTTTTCTGTTTGAATCTTTGTGATAAATGGATTGATAATTTCACACAGGTAGATGTGATGGGGATCTGTTTGAGCCAGCTGGTAGATGTGGGTTTGTATCAAAAATGCAATCAGGGAATAGATTCATTCTTCCATTGCTGAACAGTGGAAGGGAAGTGGAAGGGACTTGTATGTCCAATTTGCAAATTCAGGATTTGACCTTCTCTTTCAAGGAATTATGCATATTTTTTCTTATTTTCTGATTGGATCACGCACAGACTGCATGAAAAATAAGTGAGGACTACCCTGGAAAGAAATTATCTTTCTCTGAGAAATCAAAGAATAAAAGTTGACATTTCAAAGATGTTCCTCTTCCATTAGATTGCACAAAGATGGTACAAAAAATCAGTGGAAGAGAGATCTAGAAAAGATGGTTGGAAGTGATTAGGCTGCTAATTAAAGTGCTTTATTTGGGCAAGATGTGGTTTGCAATCTCTGCTCTGCCATCCCTCTGTCCTTGGGGTGCTGCCCAGTGCATTATAAAGGCAAGTCCACAGCTGGAGTTTGAATTTTTAATAAACTGGGGAGAGCAGCTCTGAGGTACAAGAGCTTGAACTCCATGGTTCTGATCCTTAAGATCTTGTTCATGTTGTAAGATTACAATATTTTATGCAGCAAGGTCAGATTCCACTGCTGAGGATCATCACAGGGGGCAAAAGCAGAACAGGACCTGGACCTGAGCACGTCACAGCTCCAACAAATCCACTGCTGTTACTGCTATCCCTGTTTTAAAATACTAGCAGCAATGATGTGTTAATATTCAATTTTTAAATCTGATTCCTAATTAACTTGTTTTATGGAGAAGAGTGTCAGGGATGGCAGAGGAAGGTAATACTTACTAGAGAAGTTTTAAGTTACTTCACTGGTTTTGCTGTGTTTTTTTTTTTTTTTCTATTTTTAGAGATCAGGTCTGTTTTATTTATAAAATTACTCATTTCAGTCTAAAATAAATAGAAAATCCATTCAGACACCAGGTGTGAATGGTGAGTGATCAGTGTGGGTGACCCCCAAAGAAGTGCATGAAAGTTTCTCATTCATTTGAAAGTTGAGTTCAGGGACTGAAGTGTTAAATGCAAACAGAACTGAAGACTGTACTTATCACTAAGTGTATTTTTTCCTGGATTTTCTTTTTATTTCTTTTTTTTTTCTTTTTTGCTGTACTTAAATTGCAAGTGAAACCTTCCAAATGCTTTTATTTCCATGGCTATTGATGGAATTGAAGAACATCAACAGATGAAGTTGATCTTTCATCTCTGTGGACAATGAAGTGTTCCACAGGAGAAATCTGAGCCCGCAGCTGATTCTTGTGACTTGCTGCTGTATTTTTTAAATACTTGTGCATGTTAGTGTGTACAGAAATAGCACTGAACTGGAAGGAAAATCAAGTGAGGGTGAAAATGTCATAGAAGGGCTGGAATGGGTTTTATATGTGCCAACATGATGCTGGTGGCTGGAAAATGGATGTGAAAGACTGTCAGAGAATGTGCTGTGGAATTGTGGAGAAACAGCTCATAATGCTGGTAAAAAATGAGTTCATTATGATCATATTTAAATAATTTCCATGTAATGTTTGCTAGTCCTCTCAATTATTTTTTTTTCCTTTTTGGAGTGCCCTTGTATGTATTTAAAAAAGAAGGTGAAACATTTGGGATTCGTGGGCAGTACTGGGCAGTGGACACCAGGCAGAGCCACTGGGCAGTGATGCCACCTGAATAACCACTGTGGCAGTCTTGAAATTCAAGAATTCAGATTCTTCTCTGTTTCCTTCAGATGCACAGAGGTTATTCCTTCCACATTTAATTTGAAACCCACTCTGTATTTTTCCTCTGTGCCTCTGTCAGCACTCAGCAAGGTACAAGTGACTTTCTTTAAAATATCTTTGCTCTGAACTTAGAGATGAAGATCAGATCAGACTTTTTTCCCTTGTATACTTTTTTTCTCGTGCTTTTGGAGGGATGAAGCAAAGGCCTTTCAAAGCAGATTGGCTTCATTCCAGCACCAGACAATGCATTTGATTATGAGGCCCCAAGATCAAGGCAGCTTCTTGAAACCAGCCTCAACTTCAAATAATGCACGGCTGAGATGCGCAGATTGGTTTGATCTGCATCTTTGTGTGTATCCATCTTATGGAGGGCTTTTTCCTCCAGTGGAACATTAGAGAACTTTTTCCAAAGTTCACTTTTCCAAGTTGACAATAGAATTAACACCCTATTTTGTACTTCCTATTAATCCCTGTTTCTTGACTAATTTTTGCTGTTCCACGGGAATTGACAAATTTCTCAGTTTCATAGAGAGACAGCAGGAATGGCCAGTGATCATCAGTTCCTAAAATCTCAGTTGTTGAAGACATTAAACCAGTGAATATAAACCCTTAATTTTTAATTTTTTTTTTTAAGTAAAGGTCAAAGTTTTTACATCTCTTGCCAATTCTCTCTCAATTTTTTCTCTCCTGACTCAAGAGGGAGGTGGTGTGATACTTCAAACACCTGATTTGTGCAGGCACTCGATTAAGAATCTCAGCTCTTACATTTTTACATAAAAGAGGCAATGAGAAAAGAAGTGTACTTATCTTACTATTGCAGTTTACCATTGCCATTGTGCTGCCACAAATGTATATAGTATATCATATTTTGATTTTTGAATATCACTTCTTGCATATTTCCATTCTATTTTAGTGTACTGGAGGCAAGGTGATGAAATAGAAAATACATCTGAATGAGGAAATGGGCCGAGAGACTAAGAGGTAAATCTGTGACAGAAATTGTTATTTCCTCAAGCTGTTAGATAAGACAGAACCAAGAAAGCAGGCAATAAAAGCAGACCAAAATGGAAAAACAGGAGGTTATTGACATATGATCTAAATTAAAACACCTTGTGTTTACTGAAAACTGTCTTCCATTTTTTAAGCATTCAGTTTCTGCCACTTTCAGAAATTAATAAGTTGTCCACTGTCTGCAAAAGAATTTAACCCTTCAGAGTCCATCCATTATTATATATGCTGTATTTTTTAAATGGAGAAGCATAGGAAAAATTTTATGCTTTCAATATGTGTATTGCATAAGTCTGTTCTTTATGAGTCAGAATTACTGCTTATTATTAAAATCCAGACTTGGATTTTATTTTTTTTGTGCAATGGTAGTTGCAAAAAGACTGAAAAATGTTAAAGTAATAATGTCTGTTAAAGTATTAGAAATAAAGCCCTATCCCACCTCCCATCCACAGCCCACAGCCCCCTTCTCATGGGATTTAACACAATGGCTCTCAGACCTCAGTGTGTCTGCTTTGGATACAGTCTCTGCAGATTAATAAAAATCAATGCAATATTTACCTTAATTGCACTCCAGCCTCTTTCTTTTAATCATGTTTAATAGATCTAACAGCAAGTGCTGCTTCCCACTAGTGGTTTTCTCATTAGCACTCAATTGGAAATAAAACTTGAGGATGAAGGTTGGCCCCTTAAAGCAGCAGAGGATTTAAGGTAATGTTTCCTGGGCTTTGCACAGGACATTCCTAAAATAAAAATAAAAATGTCAATAAAAGCTCTATCAGAGGGTCACTGAGGCTGGCACAGGGCTCTCAGTCTGCCCCCTCTCCCTGCTCAGAGCAGGAGCACCCAGAGCATGGCCCTGGACTTGGTCCAGCTGGATTTTGGATATCTTTAAGGAGCCTCCACGACCTCTTTGGGCAATTTGCTCCACTGTTTGACCACTCTGGTCTTAAAGAAATTGCTTTTTTTCTTATGTTTAAATAGAATTACTTGTATTTCACCTGCTTGTAGTGGAGGAGCACTTGTATGAGAGATGCTTTATGCCCCTGATCACGTTGGCTGCAGCAGGCAGAGCTTTCCCAGCAGGTCAGGGAGGGCATCCTGCCCCTCTGTGAGGAAAGGCGGGGCACACCTGGAGTGCTGTGCCCAGGACAAGGGGACATGGAGAGGATCCAGAGAAGGCTGATAAAGAGGATGAAGGGGCTGGAACATCTCCCTTGTGAGGAAAGGCTGAGGGAGCTGGGAAAGGAAATTAAACCCAGTACCTGGGTTTGATTCGTTGTCTCCCAAGTGAAGTTGTAAACAAATGTGGAATTTAAAGGGGGATTAAAATATTTTGATTTATTCCATTCAGCATGTTCAATATCAATAGTTTCATTCCAGAGAGAATAATCTAAATACAGTAGTGAGATCAGGATTAGATCAGGATCAATGTTCAGTTCAGGATAACAACAGTATTCACTTGGCTTGACTGTTTGCATTCACTTCTCTATGGCTCCACAGAAGGAATGAATTTTTAACTTTCTTTCAGTGTCTGCAGATGGAGTAAAAATCTCCCTACTGCCATTGGGAGGTAAGAATGAACATCAAAGATGGTTCAGTCTAATTCTATGTTTATATGTTTTTATAAGGAAGGGTATCCATACATATATTATGTGTGAGGAGTCTATCATTATCCATCAAAACTTAAAACTTTCAGGCAAATTCAGGATCCCTTTATTGACTGTCCATGTGTGTACAAAGAAAAGGCTCTTAGCTGCACTGAATAATCTCCTGATATTGTTCTTAATCATGGCAAAATTTTGAACTTTAATGTCAATTTTGAAACTTAGCTTGCTTATCAGCGAGTACCTCTGACTTCATCTTTTACACTTCAAGCAAGAAAAGTCACCAAGGAATTTTGTAGAAGTTGTAGTAGTTCAGAAAGGTAAACATCAGGCCAGGTTCATCTCTTGTTCTCAAATCTTCCCAGCATTAAAATTGATGAAGAGAAGATTTATCAGGATGAGAAGTATTCAACCATAACATACAGGAATCCAGAGCCCCGTGCATGTCCCCATTTGTCTTTGTCTTTAGTCATTTGTCATTTATGGTCATTCCAGCTTTGTGCAGCCATGGTTCAAGTTCTGTTTAGAAAGAGCTCTGATTGCACATTTGTAGAACCCCCTCTGAAATCTCTGAAACTTAATGAGCCTCTGCAGCCTCAAATTCACATTTAAACTTATGCAGGCCAGAGCATGCTCTTATGTACTGTCTTCATTCCTTCTTTCAGTGAAAACATTTTTTTTTCTTAAACAGGAAAGCAAAATTTTGTCCTATTTATTTGTTTGGTTGGTTTTTTGTTAGTTTCCCAGAGAACAAAGTACTTGAAAATAACTTGAATTGTCAACTGCAATCTTGTGAATTTTCATAGTACTTTATATGAGGGTTGATAGTACTTTATAGTCTGTTGATAAGAATCAATGCAGCTGATCATCTGATTAATTGAACTAAACTGTAATTAGGTGCTAATGAAGATCATTTGTAAGCATATGGAATGCATGTAATTCTTAAGTTTGATTTCTAAAGCTTGACAGTTTTCTGTTCTACTGATTTTTAGTTTTCTCTGTGTTTTGTTTGGGTAGGTTTCGGTGCTGCATTTCCTGTTTGGAAAGAAATAGAGTAGAAAGAGTAGAAAGTGAAAATTGTTTTGTAAGGAGGTTGAAACACGGCTGTGAACATCTAAAAGTGTGTTTGAAAATTGTTTTACTCTCTGATGGATGAGGAGAACAGAAAATTATCTGTACTAAAGGTTATACCAGGAGTGCACCCTTCAGCTTCTTCCTTGTAGGAATTCCCACAGGGACCAGTTCTCCTTAACATGGGGGTGTTGGACCAGAGTCCCCTTTCAGCAGCTTGGTGGGTAACATCCCCTCAGAGGGAGTGGAGGAGAAAGTGAGGTGCTCTCCAGGCTGTGCTGGTTGGGTTTGGTCAGCCTCGAGAGGAGAAACCAAAAAGAACATCCAAACCAGCATAATTTAGGTATTTTGCACTTTCATAATGTCTGGTTTAAAATAAGGAGCAGAAATTTATGAAAAGAAAACTATAATTGGTCTTTGGGCAGCCTGATATCTGCTAAAAGCAAAAATAATAACCCATACTTAAAAAATGATAAAACCAAATCAAGTCTAAAGAGAGAAAACACTCAAATTCCATTAAAAATCAACGGGCTCTGATTTCACTCACACAAACAAGGTTTCTTGTTCTGAAAATTAAGGGTAATTGACATTTGTTTTCTTGTTTGGTTTCAATTTAAAATAATGATGCAGAGTTAATTCTCTGCTGTCTAATATCTGAGTCTTACACACACACAAACCCACAAAAATCTCATTTGCACCAGGACTGCCAGTTAATGATTTTGATCAGAGAATTGCATTGTGGTTTCATTAACTTCAACAAAAACTTTTGGTTCTTGTGCTTATGCCAATTATAATTTGTTTTGATAAAGGCAGGAGTTGCTGTATCAATCTTAGAGCCATTCCTCACTGGAAAAACAAGACATTGAGTAGTTCTGTTCAGCACAGTTACTGTTCCACAAAGTTAGAGTCAAGCATAGCTCTGTGCTTTCAATAACTAGAAATTGCTTGAAAATATACATAATTACAGAGGACTCAACCTTTCTTTAGTATGGGTAAGCATCCTGCTCTGTCAATAAGGCAATAATAATAATAATAACTTGAAAAAGTAGCAAAGCCATTTTGATATAATGATAAATCTTGCAGATAAATTCCTGGCTTATGCATTGACCTTCATGGCAGTGTTGGATGATTATATCCAACTTTTCAAACAAAACAACAGCTTATCATCTCAAAAAATTAAATTTCCTCAGCATAATTTGAAAAAATTATGGGGGGGAAGAAAAGACAATAAATGCAAGTAGCTGTTCAGGTCGTGTTTTTATTAATAGCATGTCATTAAGCAAACTAAAAAAGCATGAACTGTGCCATATTTAGAGATTAAGTGGGAGCAGAACCTCATTAGCTGTACCAGGAAATCTCAGTCAGATGGTGTCAGGGCTGGGAGCACTTCACTGAGTACATCTGTAGAGTCCATCCTGATTAAAGGGTCACACAGAGAAAAAGGCACCTCAGCACTACAATATATTGGGCTGGTTTGGGCTTGGGGAGGGATTAAGGAGCTCCAAATCTCCTCCAAAATGGCCTCAAGCAGTTCCAGTGGTGTGGAGAAATAAAACATAGGGAAGGGTAGGCACAACAGCATAGAAAAGCCTTGATTTTCAAATATTTGATCTTTTAGCCTAATTTATTTTTGAGATATAAGTGCTGGCATCACTGCAACTGGACTAAATCTTTGGACCTAGACTTTGGATAAAATAGGAGTAAGTTCTTGGCTTTGCATATCAGGTGTGGTCCTTTTGCTCATATCAAGGTTTTAAGAGCAAGGAACACAATTTTAAGCAACACACCACAAACTGGTGGGAATTTGTGCAACTTCTGCTGTAATTTGGATGAATAAATTCCTGCTGACTCCAAGATGTTCCTCCCATAGTTAGTAAAATACCCAAGCATTACCCAAATCCTCCCCTTAGCAGATGATTAGGTTTTTGAACAACATGTAGGAGTAGGAGAGATTAAATCTATTTCTAGAACTATAAAGTTTGTTAATTGACCACATGGAGTTCAAGCTCTCCATGACAGCTGGCAGGTGACCAGCCACTTTTTCTCCAGAAGGGAATCCAGTATGAGCCACCATCTATAGTCCAGAAATACTGCAGTCTATCTTACAGCTGAAATTTTTATACATTTAAGTAGCTGATAACTTTTAAAATCAGTAAAGATGTCCCAATCCTGTAAAATATAAACTCTTTTAAATAACTAAACTAACGGCATCTATTTGTCCATAAAGACAAATAAAATGTAAATATTTCTCAGCTGAAATGCAGAACTGCTTAATCTCTCTCCTGGTGCCATATTTTACTTTAGCTGTGTCTGACTGCACATTGTCCTACCCATAAATAAAGTCATTAGATTGTCCACAGAGCCTTGCAGACATGTCTATAATCAGCAGTGTTAGAATCCGAGCACTTTCTGCATTGGGAGTTTGATCTATACAAACACGAATACAATAGTAGAGGGATTTTAAAAGTCAAATAAATGTCACTGGAGTGCAGTAGTAAATGTGTCCAAGGAATGTGCTACCTTAATTGAAAATTCAAATTACTGAGCATTGCTCCTTTTCAATAAAACATTCAGTGCTGTTGAATGAAAAATCAATAGCTGCTTTATAGTGCATTTTTCTTAAGCAGTAGGCAAGAACTCAATTCCCCTTCAAAGGATTTTTATTCTTCTATCTTTAGTATTTACTTCTCTCCCTCTTTTTCTCTCTCTCCACAGCAGAAGGTCTTCAGATTCTTTTGTAAGCCAAAATATACATCACTGGCAAAATAAAACTAGAGTATGTGTATTCAAATTTGTTAGCTACTGTTGTAGTAAAGTCATTATAAAGTCAGGTGCTTGGGTACCTCTCTTTTTCCTGAGTGAACACTTAATTTAGACTGTGTCTACTGAGGTTTCAGGAAATACTCTAGTTCACATTGGGATAGGATAGGATAGGATTTAATTTTAAGGCAGGAACTTTGACATTCTTGTAGGGTAATTTGAGATTTGTCCTTGATATTCAGAGAAAAAAAAAATAGAACAAATATGTAAAAGCTCAACTGGAAATGGTAAAAATGTGCTGGAGATTTGTAAGGAAAATTGAAAGGAAGTTGTAAATGCCTGCTAAAGCAGAGATCTTTGTGGAATGTGAAGTTCTTGGGGAAGATTCTCCATGATGCTTGATAGACTGAGTACTCCCACTGCTTTTGGTGTTTGCCCTGAGCATTGACAGCTTCCATGGGGACAGGCTCTGCATGAAAGTCCCAGCTCCTGGTGTCCCTTTCTGTTGTCACTGGTTTCCTTGGGAGGGAGCACAGGAAGTTTTTGTGCTCTGTTGTTGGTACCTGCCCCTTCTCCCCTCCTTTTCCTGCACACCTGGGAGCCAGTGAGGCTTTCCAGCAATTCAGCCTGCAGCTTTGGGAGAGGAGAGGACACACCACATTTCTGGGATTCCTGTCCCAGCAAACACTCTCATCTCCAGTGTGGAAACTGCTGCAATAATCTGCACCATAGTGATGAGAAACATTTCAGATTTGCCATATAACTTGTGTCAAGAAAAGCCCTCATGTTGCAAACTGCTGTGCACAGAGGCTGTTGCGAGTTTGGAGTCAAAATTATATTAATCTTTGGGGATAAGTATGGAGGAGGTCATTAAATTCCAGCATATAAATCACAAATATTGATTATTGCTGGTACTTGAATACATAGTGTCACTACACATGCCATAGCCTGACGTTGTGAGTATATTGCACATTCCCACAGCTTTTTGAATTAATTCTGAGCATCCAGTTTCCTAAGAGAGGGGAGAGCAATGACAGTAAGTGTTACTTAGAGCATAAGCTCCCAGGGAAATGTGCCTTGCTAAAAGACCAGGAATGAGCTTTAATTTAAGTTTGAAGATCAAAATAATTCCTTGGAACATCGATGAAAATTGTGTGTATCAGTATAGACTCATTCATTTAAATGGAACTTGTCCTTTCATAGCATTGCACTGAAGTGACTTGGTAACAAGGATCATTAGTCCCTGAGCTAAAAATGAGACCAGGAAAAGAGCCAGTTCAAAGTCTGCATTACAGCAGGAAAAGCAGTAGTAAGTTTATTGCCTTTCCCCAAGATAAAGATTCCTTCTTCAGCTCAGCCTTGTTGTTGTCCCCAGTGCCATAAGCAGCTGCCTTTCCCCACCCCCCCTTTCCTTTTTGTTTTGTTTTGTTTTATATTCTGCAGCTTTTCAAATTAACAGGTGCTTGTGGAGTGTTGTGGAGGAGCCTTTACAACAGTGGAGAAGCATGAGTAGGCTTAGAGACCTAAAAACTCAAAAATGCTTTAGAGACTGGGTGTGTGGGCTGATGCTGAAATTCTCCCATGTGTAGCAAATCATGAAGAACTTATGGCTGGCCACCCAGAGGCAGAATCTAATCTGTATTTGTGGTAACAGATGTAAATTCTGGAAGCCTTTTCAGTATCTTATACAGTTTGTTTTCAACCAGCTCAAAATGAGAGCTTGATTTTTGACTCATCAGTGAAGTCAAAGAGTGATGAAAGAGCCAAGTCTGTTATTTTGTTCACTGCACAAAGTCAGTGTCCTTAAGTGACTTCTGACTTTTCAGTCAATATATGATGCTTTTCTCTCTGTGCTGAGCATATCCAGGAGTGGCAAATAAAGTTCAAAGTTTGCTCTGCCTCTCCCTCCTCATCTCCCTGGCCTCCACACCAGAGACTGCTTCCAGCACGGCGTGTATCACCCAAGATATCCTGGTGGGGTTTGCTCCTGGGACACCTCTGTGTTGTGATCCTGTTCTGTTTCCCCTCTCAGAACAAGTTCCTGTCCCTGACCTTCCTGCAGCCCTGCTAGGGGTGCTCCCATCTGAGCATCCTGCTTTAGGCTGGTGTTTAAAGCAAAGCCAGGCACAGAATGCACCATCCTGCAGTTCTGGTCCAGCCCTGCCCAGTTTGGGGACATCAAGTTTCCCTACATTTATTCTAACCTCCTAAAACTTAGGTTTATTTATTTTTCCTCTGCTGAGCTGTAGGCTTTCATTCTTTGTGATGCCCGTATCAAACAGGATAACTGAGAAGTGTTAAAAAAATCAAATTGCTCAGAACATGTTTCCCCAGAGTGACATAAATCCTGCATTTGAATGTCGCATTCCGTTACCTTACCCTGAGCAGGAAAATGAATGGCCACAGCTAATACAGAATCTTATTGTTGAGCAATGCTGAGCAGCTTCCTCAAAATTAATTTCAGACAAGACAAACGATGTGGAGGAGCCAAGCCAATCCCTCCATGACCTCCCCTGGAGGCTTTTCCAAACTGCCACTGCTCCTGGTTGTAAAGCAAGTGCTGGGAGCTGTCAGGGCCAGAGCCAGGCAGCCGGGGCAGGCAGCCAGATCCCGGGGCTGGAGGCGCTCCAGATCCCGCTGGCTCCATCAGATGTTTGCTGATCCTCTTCCAATGTGTGGGGATGAGGCTTTGGGAAGGAATTCCTGCCACAGCAAAGGTCTCTGAGCATGATGGTTTGGAATATGGCCTTGCATCAGGTGTCTCTCCAATCCTTGGGTCGTGTGAAGTGTTCCCAGAGATGGCAGAGGGACAAAGAGAGAGCCGAGAATTGCCCTGTGTGGGTTCTGTGGGAGGTGTAAACTCAGATATGGCTGCACTGGTTGTTGATATTGTGGTAATTTCTAAGTCTTATGGAACAGATTCATATCTCTTTATATCCTGATTTTCTATTCTGTAAGAAATGTGGACAGAAAGGGAATCTGAGTGGTTTTGTGTCAATGTATAACCATTCCAGAGGTTCCTTTTCCCCATTCCTACAAATCCCACAATATGAGCACCAGAGAACAAGGAACAATAGCCAATAAACATTTCACATTGCAGGGGAAGGAATTCATCTATAACACCAAAATGTTTCTTCTTTTTGTTAATTCTTTTCTTTCTGTTAAACAATTATAATTTTTCCCTATTCAAGCACATGGGGCATTATAGCTGATTTTAGAGCCTATACATAGCTTTGTTCTGCCTGATGATTTCGACATAGCCAGAACAAAATGTGCTAAACTGCATTAAGTATTAACATCAGAGGGTGGCCCAGCAGACCACATGCAGCTTTTAATTAGACACATGCAATTGTGTGTGAGCTGGTTGGCTCGCACAGAGTTAAATGAGAGCAGTTTGACCTTCTGGCTGCAGAGTGCTAAATGCTGTGGCACTCAAGCCATGGTCACACAAACCACACTGCTCACCTTCCCATCCAACCCAGCCCAGCGTGGCTCTTGCCAACTGGGCTGGATGAACATTTGGAAAGGTGTGTTCAACAGTAGCCAGACCCCATTCTCTTAATTATGCAGCTTTACCAGTGTGCTGCACTAAATCATCCCTGCCCAGGGGTGGTATAATTACTGCTGAATAGCCTAGTGCTGAATAACTTCATATACTGGAGGCAATAATTATTCCCAGAATGCAGCTCTTCCACTTTGCCTGTTTACTCGTGTTCTTCAGAAAAATTATCCCCTGACTTCAATGCTCTTCAGGGCACTTCTGGTCCTTGCTTTGAATATTTTGGTCACAAGCTCAGCCCTTTGAGAGTAAGCTAAAAGACTTCCTTAGAAGACTGAAATGGTAATGGAATAAATATCTTCAGTAGCTCTATAGAACATATTTTTAATTCTGTCATGGTCATGCTATTCATTTTAATTTAATCTCCACTGCCAACTCATTTATTTTGAATTGCTCAAAACTCTTTTCTCCTTGATTTGGAAAAAAAAAATCTAAACTTACAAACCCCAATAACCAAAGGTCACTTTTATCTTTAATATTTTAATAACCTATTATAGTTTGCATTTGCAACTGAAGGATTTCCATCAGATCCAGTGCAAGATACTGCTCCATTTCTTTCAGGCACATGGTCCTTTGCTTGCTTTGTGCTTGGTGTGAGTGGAAGCAGCTCATTGCTTTTATCCCTCTCTCTCCACTTAACTGCCTTTGTGACATTTCTGTTGAATAGTGTGGTGATACTGGTGGTACAAGACTTTTCATTGATGTGTCAAAGGCTTTTCAAAAAGTTTATCCTGCAAATGCTTCTCTGACAAGAGAATTTTCTCCAGATGAGAGTGGCTTTACAGAGTGGCATTAGCATTAACCCTCTGAAGGGTTTAGAAACTGAAAATGTTTAAAAACTCCAAGCTTTATTTCAGTATAATTTTAACTGTTTAAAATCTGCATCGCAGTGAAGTGATTTTGAAAATTTTGCCTACTTTCCATTGGAAGTGTTCCGTTTAGTCATAAAGTGTTCAGTTTAGTCATAAATGTGTAGTGTTGATCTGACAGTCTGGTCTCAGTGTTGTATGCTAATTGTCTTGAGAAAGAACCTTTGGATGTCACTGTGATTTGGCAATTAATTTTCCCTTAATTTTGTTTACTATTGTCTGGCTTTAAGATGTGAAAAATACCCATATGAAAGGAAACACTGGGAATTAAGAGTTAAGTCTGTACAGACTCACACTAAGCTGTCTGAAGATGGCCCCTGTGACCTCAGCAGTGTTTATTTGCCCAAGGTGCAAAACTCCTTGTACGTGACCCCAAAGTGCATTTCTGCATTTCTGTACATGTTTAAATGTTGCAGCAAACAGTTAAACTCCTGAGAATTAAGTAGGGAATGGATTCTATTACTTCAGCAGACACTCATTCTAAACCATATTTGCTTATAACCTTATCTGAATAAAGGCTGCCCTGGTTCTGAAATCTATAATGTTATTTCATTACCCTCACATTCAAACATGCATACAAATCTGACAAGCAGGAAATTCATTGGCTGAAAGCAACTTCCACTTCAGCAGCTGTATCTATTTTGGTGTATTGTCTTGGAGGCTGTGTCAACGAGCATCCCTATTCAAGTGTTCAGTATTCAAGTGCTGAAGTTTTTGATTGGAAGCAGACTAATATTAATCTTCAGTTATCAAAAAGTCTAATTCATCTTCTATTTCCTAAGTCCTCTGTAAAAAGAGCTGTTTTTTTTTTTTTTTCTTTTGTAAGTCTGACAAAAAGTTCATTTTTATTTGCTGAAGTAAGATTTTATTTAAACAAAATCATCACCCCCAGAACAGGATATGAAACTAAAAAAGTGAAGTGTCTGATGTTATGGCATGTGAAATCAAAAGCATTCTCTGTACCTTGGAGACCAGACCTACCAGACCAAAGTCAGGTAAACTAATTAGTGTTGGGCAAAGAATATTTTATATATTATGGCTCTCTGGCCTAATTTCACCCCATTTCAAGCTACTCATTACATAGAACTCCTTAAATCAGTAGGACACGAGGCACTGTACTGAGAGCAAGGCCAGGGAAACCAGACTGTTTTGGGACATAATGAATGGAGACAGAATTCTCCAAGGGATCTTCCTAATGTATGTCAGGAGCACAACAGATCACTGAATAGTGATTATGTATCTGTAGGTCTATTTTTTTTTTATTCCCCAACTCTTTTTTCCATATTTTCTTCTCCAACAGTTCTAAATTGAATACAAGGGTTTAACAGAAAATTGTCATTATCAAACTCTCTCTTCAAGGGAAAAAGATAAAGGTGCACACTTGGAAAAAAATCAGGAATATTTGGTTAAAAATTGAAGTTGATGAGCAGACATCTATATGGCTTGGATTATTCCTTATTTTATGGAGGTATGTTTTTCATGGATATCTTTAATTGCAGAATTCCTTCATGTGGGCTGCCTGAACATGCAGAAGGAAGAGTCCAGTAAATTCCAGTAAACTCTTCACAGGCAGTAGAGCTGAGTCCCTGACTCATCCTAATCTATATTTTATCTTTGTTTATCTCTAGTAAGGTCTGTGTCTCAGTGTGGAGTGAGACAACACATCCAAATCATTCCAGATCCATAAGCAGAGAGATTATTAATTCCTTCAGGAAACCAAAAGAATAAGCAAGACTTATTTTGAATACAAGAAGAATTGATTGTTTTCAGCAAATAATGGAAAAACTCAAAGTAGATTTGCATTATTTATAAATAAATGCTAGATCTGGGGCTAGCCACTAGATAGTCCATCTCAATAGTTACAAGAGTTTTGCTTTTGGGTTTAGGTGGTATTTGTCAAAAACATTTCAGCTAAGAACATGGAAAAAAGAAAAAATAAAAGAAACCAACTAACCAAAGAAAAGGATAAGAAGCCTAAAAGAGAAATCTAACACTTAAGAAATACTACATGTTTTCCCTGGAAATGATATAAAAATTCTCACTGACTGTGTGTTTTGGATGCATAGATGTTTGTTGAGTCTTGAAGTTAACGCCATATAAAACCAGGCAAGAAAACAAAAATGAATAGTGCATGTCAATAGAGATTATCCATTAGATTTCAGAGATGTGCTTGACCCATCAATGTCTACTAACTTTGTAGAATCATTTTTGTTCCTTCAGATTTATTTTGTATATAAGAAGCATGACTTGTCCATACTAAGCATGAGAAACAAATCTTTTTTGTTATACAAAGCACAAATTGGTAATCTGGAAGAAGCAAATATCTATATAAGTTTCTGATTTATGTCTGAAGACAAATATGAAGAAAATATTTCATTTAGCATAACCTTGTCAGTGTTTTCCAGGCTGCCTTCAGTCACAGAGGCACGTGCACCAGAATGGTCTAGTCTGTCTCTAATGATTTTTGACGTGGTTATCCTTAAGAAGCTATTTTTCTATGAACTGCTAAAAGATTTCATACCCTGAAGTACCTCTACTTTCACCATTCATAACTAAATTGGAACACTCAATTTTGAAGTAATAGTTAGTGTGATTTATTATTTACCAAGGCAGCAATGAAGAAATGTATTTGAAAAGAAGCCAGTAGCAAATTACAATCGATTTGCACAATATAACAAATAAAATGTTTTAGGGAGGCAGACTTGCTGTTTGAAATGATATGTGATCCATAATAATATTTCCAAGATGTCTGCTTCTTTATTACTGTCAACAATTCATTAATCTTCTTCCTACAAAGAAAGCAACTCACCCTTCCCCCTGGTTCAGATATCTAAGAAAGTGCAGATTGTGGCTCTGGGATTTTGACCCTTGTTGTACAAAATGCTGTTGTTTCAGTAAAATAAACATGCAGAACTTCTAGGTGGCCATTTATGTGCCTTTGGGGTGAAGGCAGGGAAAAATTACATATCCCATGGTTATATATATGGTGAAATGTGGTTGTTTTCCAATAAGATAAAAGAGTTATATATAGATAATTTTTACAACCAAAAAAGAGGAAAGATTCAAATCACAGAAACAGAGATTTGGGTTTGGAGGGACCTTAAGATCATTCAGTTCCAACGTCCTTCCCATGTTTTACTGAATGTTTTCCTATTTTTTTTTCTTCCTGAGCAAGAAAAGGAATCGGAAGCCCAAAATGCCTGAGTTAAAAAAAAAAAAAAGTGTTCTAGCCCAATGATAGTAATGTGCTTAAATGAGGTGGAGTACAGAGTGAGGTTTGTTGAATTCTCTGCAGCTTGCTATGTGCATTTCTCAGATTGTGTTGGACATTTCACTGCATCCTTGAGATAACATAGAACTATGAGTTGCAGAGGAATGAATTTTCTGCTTCTAGTAAAGCCTAAATGAAAGATTAGATCAACAGAGAAGTTTAGGCATGCAAAGATACAGATAAATGCTGGCAGGATCATCAGAAATCCCATGTTTAGGCCAGTGAGTTTATTCAGAATTAAGTGCATTATCCATGCAATTCACTTTTGAAAATATCATCCATCACCAAGCTGGATTCTTAAATGCCACTGTAAATCTGGACCAAGTTATTCTTGTCGGTAACCAAGTCTGGGGAAAAAAACCAACCCTGAAACTGAAAGAATGCAATGATACAAACAGAGCTACTGCTTTATTTTATCCTTGAACAAAACAGAGGCTACTTTCTAAACACAGCTCATTACTGTAGAAGAGATCATTCTGCCAAAAACACGGAGTAGTGCACTAAGTTATCTAAAAAGCCTCAGGAACTTCTTGGCCAGACAGCACAATCTGTTCAGGCAGCCCTTTGATATGCTATCAGCAGACACAGAGCAATCTAGCTGTGCCTGTTCCCTCTATCACTCTCCCAGGCTGTTGCTGCTCCCTGGGTTGTATTTCTGTGCATATCCATGCATTTAGGAACCCTTAATGGATTTCCCTTACATGGATTCATGCAATCCATCCTCAACCAGTGCACAGACAGGGTGATAAGGTGGGGTTAGATTCCTTCATTCAATCAAACTGAGCTGGAAACTGCAAAATGTGACATTAGGAGCAATTAATTTAACCATCTGCAGAAGGGGTAACTACTGCTCTTGCTATGTTGTGCTCCTTGCAGAATAAAATAACAACTGGCCACTGCATGAGGACTGCTGAGGAACAAAAGGATAGAACCTCCTGATTCAAGTAAAACAAGTTGCTTTCCAAGTGATGGAGTGAATAAAAGCACTGTCAGAATGTGTAAGAACGTTTGCTGAGGCAGCTGTGGCTGAGCAGCCTTTTTTTGTAGCTCTAAACAAGCACAATACTTATACATTTATATAATTGCTGCTATTCATTGCCTTCATTCAAGGTGCTTCAGGGGATGCAAGGTGAGGATAAACAGTATGAAAGAGCAGAACATCACCAGAGCAATGTCTTCCAAAATTCTCCTAATCATTGAATTTTGATTTGCATGAGAAATCTTTCACAAGAGAAAGGGCTGCACTGATTTTTTATTTTTGTTTGAATGCAAGTCATTTGCTTTTGGAGGTCTTTTTCATGGGTTTTTCCAGTCTTTAATTTTGGAATTAAACTCTGCCACTTGGATAAGGCAGACAGGCAGCTAATTAGCCAAGAAATGGGCATTGAGAGCTCTTGGAAAAAAAAAAACCACGCTTTTGTAAGTAAAATGATTGCTGAGGATATGGTATTGATTTGATAGTTTTGCAGCTGAAAATGTTTGCTAATTGGAGAACCAATTCTGTGTTTTTATTCTCAGCACAGAATCAAGAAGCTTCTGAATTAAGCATCAAGAGCAAATACTTGCTGAAGGAAAAATGAATCCAATAAAAGCCCAGGATGTGATACTGGGTGACACAAGAACCTGGCAGCTGTGCTCTGGGCATTCTAAAACTGCCCTGGAAATGGACAGGTAGAAATAATCATAAATATGAATCCAAAATTAATATCAGTGGATGCTAGTAGGCAATTATTGCTGGCCAAGCTAATAACATTTTTCAGCTCTGGTTTTCATCAAAATGGTCCCTGGGTTTATAAGTCCATCTGTCAGAGTGATTAACAAGAAGATATAAAACCTTCTGATGTGCTGCCCTTGCTTTCACAGAATTTTCTCTTTTTCTGACAAATTATTCTGATAGAAAGAAACTGGTAAAAGGATAAGGGGTAAAAGGGAGAACTAAAAATGTTAGATGTTTCCTCAGAGCCACAAAAATTCCAACAAAATATCTGAACAATATGAGAATTAGTTTAGATTCTTTCTAAATAGATAGTTTTTTTCATTTCCCTCTATATTTATTTCATCAGGCAGTGTTAATCAGGTGTTAATCCAATATTCAGGAGAGAGAAATCATACCCCTGTTCTCTTTCACATGTCGTTCAAATAGCAAAAAGTGTTTGGTGATCTACAGGAGCTGAATATTTGCAGTCTGCTGATAAGGCTGACAAATGACACCAATCCCTTCCTCACATCTCTCTGAATTTTCTCAAGTTTTTTTGGTTTTGTTTTTTTGGGGGAGCTTTTAATAAATTTTCCTCTCTATTCCACATAAGGTATTGATATTTCTGAAAAAGTGCCAGCCGCTACCTAGAGTAATTTCAATAAATATATGTCCAGCAATTCAAGAAGAAAGAAGGGCTGAAGTAAATCCACCACCACCACAGCCATGCTGCCAGCCCATTCCCTGCTTCACACCCCTCCACCACCAAAAATAAGTTATCTATGGAGCTCTGGGATGCTTGCTAGGAAGATAACATAAATATAGAGGTATGAATAAATAAGAGAGTGCTTTTTTCTTCCGGTGTGTGTGTCTTGTGCTGGTTTATGTGGCTTTCATGTCCCTCCCTTCACCCCTACTGTCTCATTCCTTTTATTAATTGCTCTGCTTTTTCTCCCCTTCTTTTTTTTCTGGCCTTTCTTCTGCAAAAGCATAACTTCTATTCATTCATTTTTGCTCATTCATCTTTCTTTTCTTCATTGTCTCTTCACTGTGTAAGTCTCCTTTCTTTCACCCCAGAGAGATTTTTTTCATTCTCTCATTTCACTCCTTGTGGTTTGTCTGCCCCTCCTTCTGGGTCTAATTCTTCCAATTTCTTTATCATGTGAGCTCTGTCTCAGTGACCCCCTTGCTCTGCATGCTGCCTCTACTCTTTCCCTTTATGGCCTTGTACATAACTGATTTAATTCTCTTCTCTCCTCCACAGTGCACAGCTGGGACCTCCAGCTCTATCCTCTGATCTTCACAGAATCACAGAATATCCTGTGGTGGAAGGGGCACATCAGGACCATGGAGTCCAGCTCCTGGCACAGGACACTCCAGGAGTCCCATCATGTGAGAGCCTTGTCCAAACACTCCTGGAGCTCTGGCAGGTTTTGGTGCTGTTCCCATTCCCTGGGGAGCCTGGGCAGTGCCCAGCCACTTTCTGGGAGAAGAACATTTTTCTAATATCCAACCTAGACCTCCCCTGACACAACTTCAGGCTGTTCCTCGGGTCCTGTCCCTGATCACAGAGAGCAGAGATTGGTGTCTGCCCTTCCTCTCCCCCTCACGAGGGAGCTGTAATTGTGGTGAATCTTCTCTCAGTCTCCTCTGCAGCTGAACAAGCCCAGCACCCTCAGCTGCTCCTCACACACTTCCCTCACAGCCCTTCACCATCCTCTTTGCCCTCCTTTGGATGCTCCTTTAACACCTTTATATCTTTTTTTCTTTTAATTTGGTGCCCAAAACTGCCCCCAGCACCCGAGGTGAGGCTTGTCCAGTTCAGGACCATCCTGTGCTGCTGTTCCTGATGCCCCCCAGGACAGAGTTGCCCTCCTGGCCTGCAGGGCACGCAGGTGACACATCCCACTTGCCACCTTCCTCAGCCGTCTTACCCCAATGGCAGCTTCTGCGCTTCTTCTGGACCCTCCCACCCCCTCTCCAGGCTGCACCTACAGCTGCTTTGGGTTGTTCTGGTCAGGCATAAAGCAGGCAGAGTGGCCTGAAAGCAGATTTTCTTTCAGAGAAGGCCGAGGAGCTGCTGCACTGCTGCTCCAGGGTGCTCTGCCGTCCGTCAGAGTGCGCTGAGGGAGGGGATCCAGGGCCGGGGCCTGCTGTGCCCTGATTGCTCTGCACTTCCCAGAGCTGGGAGAAGCAGGGTGTAATTAGATCAGCAATGAAGCTTTTTTACAGCTTGGAATGATTTGTAAATCCCACTGATGGTTTTGTATGGTGAAGGGTTGGTTTTATGTAGAAAGGAAGTTATTGAATTATGATATGTCAGTCATAGTAATTAGCAAGGCCTGTGCTTACTGCAGCAGCATGATGGGGTTTGTTTTTTCCCCTCTAGGCCTATCAAACTTGGATGATAGATATTTGAAGCTGCACCTTCGTATCTAAAACCTTTTTCTGACTGGTGAAAATCCATACTGGATCCAAGGCCTGAAGAAAAAGCTGGGTATCCCTAAAATCACAGTGCCTCTGCTGGCCTGTTGGGTGTGATGGCTGCATCCACAGATGCCATTCAGGTTTTGCCTTATTTTCTTTTCTATGTTATCTGTATTCTTCACACATATATTTGTAGCTCTGTAGTGTATTGTATTAGTGATTAGTTTTCCCAATACTTTTCCATGGCCTTTCCTTAAGCAGAAAGACAAAACAAACTCTAGAGCTCCAAGCCCTGGGAAGTAGAAAGTCCCAATCCTCTCTTGGTTCTTCCTGGGAACCAAGGCCAAGAACAACTCTTTGAGATGCATTCTCATGAACAAAGTACAGCTAGTGCTGAGGGAGGGCTCCAGAGAAGGGGCTTGACCTGGGGGGGGAATTGCTCTTGTCCTCCTAACTAGCGCTTTTTAACAATTATGCTAATTTCCTAAAACCTATAAAATGCACTCACCCCTGGAGGGGTGGGCTTTTGTGGACATCTTTCCATAACTTCCTCTGAAGGCCTTCAAATACAGATCCTCTTTTATATTACCTCCTTACTAAATTCATCTGGAGTTTCATTTCCAGGTTGGGGGAAAAGCAACACCACAGGAGCCCATGAGCTCTCCGTTCCTGCTGCTCAATTGTTAAATTCTGGCAGGTTTTCCACTCATCAGGACCTGAGTGGCAGCCACTCAACCACGCTTGAGCAGTTTGGGGATTAACCCAGGCCAGGAACTCTCCTCCACCAGGCAGTCGTGGTGGGACTGCCCAGCTTTGGCACAGAAGGGCTCAGCTGAATGGAAATGAGCTGTGCCTGCTGGTCCAAGGGCCCCAAAATGGTTCCTGAATTGCATCGTTGTGAAAACTGAAGTGTTATTTTTAATCTGTTCAAAAGCAGCTCTGCAGCATCCTATGGAGCTGAATTCAGGAAATCACTCACAATGGTCATTTTGTGTCTGCAGTGCCAGACTTGCAGAGAGATGGATTTAGATATGCCAATAGCCACAGAATTTTCCAAGACTAAAATCAATTCCTCAGTTCCTTCCCTGAATCACGATGTGGGTCTATTGCTTAACTTTATTTATGAGCTTAAATTGGTAAAATGAGTAGTCCTAGACCAGCATTTTTTTAATATATCAAATAATTTTGTCTTTTCTTCCTAGGAAAGGTAAAAATTTAAATGTTTCTACTGCTTTTGTTTGTGCTAGGTCACTTTGATGACTCATCTTACACTGTGGGACTCCACAAAATGCTGCTAATTTATATCAGCCCAGGTAAAAAAAAAGACATAGACAACTCAAAAGTTTTTGGTTTTTTCCCATAATATTCAACATTTTTGATGTAAGAATTATTTTCTGTCCACTGTTTCTTCCATGTGCCTTGAAATGGGAAGAGCCTGCTGTTTTCAGAGTGGTTTCCCATGCTCTTGTACAGGCAGGGTAAAAATCACAACTTGTTAGGTACTGAAATAACCAACTCCTTTTTTTTTTTTTCCTCCCAGGCTAATGGTAAGAAACTTAGTCTACGATGGGTTTTGGTGTCATTTTTCTTACCAATTTTGTTACCAATTTTGAAGATGCTTTTACCAATCCTATTGCTAAAAACGTTTCCAGTTAACCCTGAAGTCCAACAATGAACGTTCCTCCTCTATCAGAAATTTGTGTGTGGAAAGTGTGCTTGGCATTGACCCATTTATTTCACCTTTCCCTGCAGGAAGAAATTATTTATTTTATTCAGAAATTAATATTGGATGTGCTTGCTAAACCTGAAGTTCTACATGTCTGAGGAGTTAAAAGTTCAAGATGACAATGTAAATCTCAGCATTGATTTCAGCCCTCCTTATTCTGTAAGTACTGTTTATTCTTGGAGACAGGTTCCCCTGTGATCTTGCTTTGGAAGTAATTACTGGGTTAGTGTTTAAGGCAGAAAGCATTTGTGGACTGCTAACACTCAAGCTGACAGAAAATTCTCAGCAGATCTTAACTTGTTTTCAGTTCTGCAAGACTTTTTCAGAGCGTTCTGATCACAAATTGTTGTTGAGATATCTTCATTCTAATCTCACCTGTCTCTGCTAGCAGAACCAAGTTTTTAATTCTCCCCACCCACCCAGTCCCATTTTCTCAGCTCTGGGTGCTCTCTCACAGTGCCTCCCACACTGCCTGGCAGTGATGATCAGTTCCTAAAAGAGTGACTTGCATTCCAACTGGGCAATTAGAGACAAAGGTGGTAACTTTGTTTAAAGTTTTATATTTTAAAAATCTTCAAAGTGTCTTATGAGCTCTAATGACAACAAACACAAAAGAAACACAATGTGAATTATTTATTCCTTCATCTATTTACCAACTGAAAGGAAGTCAGCTTCTTATTTAGAGTCAAATCCCAGCTCTGCCAGACATGCACTGTGCTGAAGGAGTCAAAGATGTGATGACAAAGCTATTTTAGCAAAACTCCTCCAAGGCAAATGTTAAATAATATATTTAAATTTAAGGACATTTACATATAAGTAAATATAAGTGTATTTATAGATATGCCTATATAAATAGCATTTGTGTATGTGGTACACTTTTGTATATACAGTTTTTATTAAAAAAGCATAAAAAGTTTATCTAAATATATTTAAAATTTCATTTTTTGACTGAAAAATTTAATTTTTTTTTTCTATAACAGTCTTCAGCACTTGACGCACTTGATAAGACTTTCTCTCCACTGAAATTTACAGAACACCAGAACTTCCTCCCTTTACTTGGGATGAATTGGTCAAAGGAACATCAGACTATATCTACAGTTCCATTTAAAAAACTGGTTAACTAAATTTTAAAAGTTTTAGTCTTGGAACTTCTATCTGGATAAAAGACTTTGAAATTGAACATTCTAAAATTTATGAACTCCCCTGCTACCAAAACCTTGCAAACCCAATGCAGTAGAGATTGTGGAAATGCCAAATTCCAATGGTTGCCAAATTTATAGCACTTTATGTTACACAGATTGTATTGACAGCTTCATCTGGGAAGAAAATGGAGTAAAACATTCATTTTCAATAAGTGAATTCTGTTATTGATTGTAGATTCCATACCTATACAATTGTTCCCTCAGTACTTTTGGAATCCACTGTGAGGTGCTGGTTGGCTGAGGTGCTTAGGTTTATATTGCTTTTTAAGTTATCAAGAGATTCTTAAAAGTGATTAAAAAGAGTAATTGCCTAACTTAGTAACTCATGTAGAGTCTCTAAGATCATGCCTAAGCTATTCATCATAAAGCAAGCTTAGAAGTCACTGCATTCATATTTTAAACAACCTGTCACCCTTTATGATCTCAGTTTGCACTCCCCGATGTAAGAAACAAGATAATGTGCTAGGGAATGGTTAGATGATGTTCTGGGTGCAATGGAAACAGAAGAAAAGGAGCAAAATACAGAAATAAGGTTAGCACATCCTTTTTAATCTGTTTAACAGTAATTTCCATCAGGATGTCAGATCAGGTCACATTTACAAATGAGCTATGGAATCAGTGCATGGAAAATGAGGTAAAGAAGAGGCTGATATTAACTCTGAATTTTTTATTTTGTCACTTTAACTAGAACTTCAATATAGGATGGGTGGATCTTTCTTAATTCATGGAGACCAAATATTTTCTTATAAAATTCTGTTCTATTGATTTTGATGTGCACACCAGGCACATTTAAGATCTGTCTTCTCTTAGTGGCAATTAAAATGTTGGTCAGCATGCATGAGGAGCACTGACCAAGGAGTCCAAATGCCAGATGAGGTGGGCTCATCTCCCTGACAGAGAAAACTTTCTTTGTTCAAGAGCTACTGCTGCCTTTTGATCCTCAAGTTCAGTTACTCATTTTCTTTTTCTTATTCTTGAGTCTAACTCAGCAGAATTTATTTTCTCTTGAACACAGTGACCCCCAGATCCAACTGTGATGTCTAGGAAAGATTCAGCAGAACATATTATACTTTCTTTTCTGGAGTAGCTCAGACTTCTTAATTATCCAAGTCATAATTTTCTAATCCAAAGTCACAGGAAAAGGACGAGCAAGGACTAGGTCTTGGAAATTATTAACATCATCTTCATCCAAATATAATAAAGTTTTAATATACATTTTAAGTCTTTTTAGATGTTTTACCTGAATTAAAATGAAAATTACTAAATTACTCCTTCAGAAAATAGGAGTAATATAGTCATTAAAACTGACTTTATTCAATTCCCTTTAAGTATCCAGGAAAAGTACTCAAACACAAAATGGAGGGACCCCGTTTATTTCCAGCACAGCAGAAGGCAGTGGAGATTATCCTCACAGTCTGAAACCCAAAATTCACCTTCCAGATACTCCTTAAGGAGTAAGGGAAAGACCAGAACCATGGAGGACAGATGCATGGCAGGGAAGAGCAATAATTTTTTGAAATAGGATGAACCCTGCAGAGCCTGGTCCCCATCAGATCCCAGTGATCTCAAAATGTTAATGCCTCTGACACACAATTTTTTTTTACCGTAATGCTGTTCAGAATTTTTATTTAATTTATGTCCATCTCCTAGGCTCTTATTGATAGAGTTTGAATTTTCAGGCTTGAATATCCCTTGTCTATCAAAGGAATGGGAAGACATATGTACCCATGTAAAATCAGGGGGCATCATTTCTCTTTTGTGCTGAATAGCTGCCACTTAGCCAGCACCAGATGGACAAGAACCATAAATCATGTCCTGGCTCACTCAAAAAATATTTCCAGCCACACTTTATTTGAAATTCCAGGTCCTTCCCTTAGTCCTAAAAACCCTCTTGATCTTTGTCCAGGTTGCTGAAGATTTTTTAAGAGGGTCAGTTCAGCTAAAATCATTTGTTCTTAGGCAGCTTTTCCTTACCAGCTCCAAAACCTGCTGGATTATTTTTGCAATTGGCAATTTGGCAATTTCTTCTGTCTAGATGCCACAGATGCTGCAAAGTCATTTAATCACAATTGAAGATTTATTTTCTTTGTGCTTTGAACTGTTAATGTGCCATTTCTGTCCTTTGCTCGTTATATCACCAGACAATAACAAGCACCAATATGAGTTTAGGCTGTATATTCTTTATTTCTTGCTTTAAAATGTGGAGAGGTAGCAGACAGCTAATTTCTCATTATTTTTCTTTTTTTCCCCATTAAAATATTCATACTCTTCATGATCTTCTAAAGGAAGCATTTAAAATCTGTTTTTAATAGTTACATTCTTAATTGTTTTTAAAAGTAATGTATAGGATTTAAATATTGTAACAAGTAATCTCCAAAGTATTTGCTACCTGGTTTTAAGAATTATTCACTGAAACCAGGCAGAGCTGTCAAAGTCCCAGAGGCCCAAGGAAGCACTTATGACATTGCTACCAAAATTGTTTTGGAGATTTGGCTGTCACTGTTCACCTTTTGCTCTGAACCACCAGTTAATACAGAATAAAAATCCACCTAAAGCACCATGGCTTCCCTTCTCACTGCATCTTTGTTTCATAATCAGGCCTTGATACTGTGAGCAGTTCAGAATGTCTATATTGATTAAACCTTAGGAGTCTTCACTTTAAATTCTAGCTGGTATTCTGCAGACTATAATGAACATTACAGAATGCATGCTGTCTTCTGGGAAACACCTTGAGATTATCAAGTTTAATTTCCCCTAGGAAGTTCTTTCAGCAGTGCAATCAAGCTAACTTTTACTCTGTGTAATGGAATAAGATTTAATCTGCAATTTTTAAACCACCAACATTTCCTAATTTTCTTCTTTTAAAAAAGGGAGGTTTGCTCTGGTTTTAGGCTCCTGCAAGACTCTTTCCCATAGTGCAAGTAATGAATATTCCATCCCCTTTTAGTATGCTGGATGTGTGCAAGCAGCTTTAAGCCTATGGTTCATAAGGAATTTATGTCAATATTGCAATTAAATCCTGTCTGTCATAATAGGTGACCTTTAATCTAGTGTATATTGAGTCCCTAATCTCTCAGATTGTAACTGAGTGATGGAGATGCAAGACTTCATGAAAGAAAGGCAAGATCACAAGAAAATAATTATTTTTTGTGTAAACTGTGATTTTCCAATTACTACTCTCAGCTGGGACAGAAAATATCTAACTCATGATGTGTTCTGATCCAAAATTAATCCTTTTGTAACTGCGCTTTTTTTGATTAAAGACTAATTTTGCTTTCTTCCAGACAAAATCCTCAACCCCTATGGTAATTTTAATGTATTTTTTTTTCTTTCTAGTATATCATTACAGTATAAGCATATTGATAAATACAGGTTTAAGCAATATAGTGAGGTATTCAGATAAGTAATCATTAGATTTATATTATTACCTATAAATATTGCTTTGAGGGCAAAATTTATCTGGCAAAATCATCCCTTAACTGTGGAACAGATTTCTTTTTTTCAATTTATGAATTAAGTACCCAATTTTTAAAGTTAATACTTTTGAGATATGTGAAAATGGCTATAGATGCTAAATACAGGGTTTAAGTTTTGTGACATGTCATGTGAACAATAAAATAGGGATAAAGCTTGAGTGGCCAGAAATTTTTGACAATACTGGTGGAAACATTTGCATCACAGAAGAGAAATTTTGAAAGATTGACTGTACTCCCAGGTCTGTGCTTGTGCCAACAGAACCGTGCAAGAAAATTGCCAACTGTCACATTGATCTTGTTTGTAAAGCAATTTTAAATGTAATGACCAAAAGTGCAGTGTCAGAATGAGGTGTTTAGTTTAGGGGTTTTTTAACTTAAATTACTGCTTTCTCCTAGTAATGTTTTTGTTTCTAATTTCTGAATTTCCTTATATTTCCCAACACTGAGAATAGTGGGAAAATATGTTCCCAAATTATCTTCTTTGAAGAAATACATAATTTTCAGATGCTAAAGGACAGCAATATTACTTAGGGCTATTACTGGAGTTTTTAAGCTTCCAACATCTTCTGTTTGATGATGGAGAGCAGACATGGCTTTGATGTAAACCATTTAATTTAAATGTCTCCCAAGAGGACAGCTCAGCAGTGCTTTGGTCACTCCTCTTACAACAGTGGTGTCAGGATTTCCTAGAGGGAAAATAACATAAATAAAACCAAATCAGGGTAAACCATGGACAGTTTCTTAAGTAGTTCATTCAAGACTATCCTTTTCATTCTGTGCTTCACTGATATTTTTGAGATGTAAATAAATGAGCCTCCTGCTCAGGGCTTTTCCTGCCATGTCACAGAGAGCTATTCCTTTGCTCAGGATGGAATAAGGCTGAGGTACAAACAAAGCAAATTTAAACCTGCATCAAACACAGATTAAAAAAACATATTTTGGAATTTGTTTTTTGCAATCTTTACATTATAAAACTAGATTAATCAAAAGACAGTAATTTATACTTAAAACCTCAAAACATTTGGTTAGCTTGTGCTGTGCTGTGGAATTTTAAATCCAAAAAACTACAGATTGAATTACCTGAAGTTTCTTAACTCCTGAAACAGACATTTATATGGATATGGTCACACTGAACATAAAAATTTCAATGATTTTTTTGTAATATTTTCTTTTTAAATTCCAGTGGGGTGGAATTGAGCTCAGAAGATGCCAAGCCACCCTCTCTGTCTCCATTAAATCTACTCTAAGAAACTGTAGTTAAGACATGAACATCCCTTGTAAGCTGTGAATGAGATCAGCTCACTTCATGCATCTAAAGTTGTAAGAAAATCCTTTTTAAGGTTGAAGTATTCAAGTTTTCAATCTTGGTATGGGCTATGCCAAGAGAGAGCCCCAGAGGAACTTGAAAAAAATCCATGCAGTTGCCACCCAAAAATGAAAGAAGTCAGATAAATAACATCTGAACAATAAATTAGAGATTTTTCAGGAGAACCAAGGGAGGCAGAGAGACGAAAGCAAAAGGAAGAAAGATTTCAATAAATGGTGTGTCAGTAGCTGTGGAAGGGGGCTGATAGGTGACCAGGCAGGAGGAAGGAGGATTCCTGCTCTATTTCTACTTCAAAGAGACCATTAGAGACTTAGATTGGTTCTGGTGGGGTGGGAGGGATGGGTCACTGGTTTGAGAGAGATCTGAAGGTGCATTGTAAATGAAAAGCTTTAATCAGTAAAGGAGCAAGACAAAGCCAAAGACTGAAAAAAAAAAAACAACTGAAAACACACAGATAACAAAGTTTCTTTTACAGATGAGCGAAGTTCTGTTTTCTTTTATGGCAAATGGCAGAGAGATACAAAGGCAAAGGAAGGTTCCTTTGCCCAGTTTTTCCATGTTGACATACACAGTGGAAGCATAAATATCACACCAATAGAGAATACAATCAAAAGCAGTGGGAAGGTTGCTGGGTTTGCAAGCACGAGACCAAAAATGACAGTTATGAGTTATTAATGTCCATTTAGAGAAGTGGGAGATGTGAAAAAGAGGGAATCCTTGATTCTGGGGCTGCAGTGAGACAGTCACAGGTTGTCATGGCAAGTGAGTGGCAGCTTGGTGCAATTTGTCAGTGTGAGCTCAGCAACACCAAGACTGCTCCAGAAGGAGCAGGAGGAAGGACACTTACCTGTAGGAGAGGGCAAATCAACACACAGATCATCTTTGGTTTGTGAGTGGTTAAAACTTTTTTTGCCCTCAACCCAACAGAAAGGGCTCACCAGGAAATCTCCATTATGCAAAATGAGCATACAGTGTGTGAATACAGTCCAGAAGATCTCAGGTACATATTTACCCTCTTTAAGTAGTTTTTTTGCTAAAAATATTTATCTCCTTGCTCTCCAATCCTTGTAACTCTTCTAACTAAAAATAAAGTTCCTGGCGGGGAATACAAGTTGCATAAATGTCAAAACGATTTTGCAGTATGAATTTAAAATGTGTCCTGAACAAAAATAATTTATATTTTGTAGGTTGTTCATGTTGTTCGTGTAGGTCCCTAATCACTTGAGGTATGTTTAAGCTTTTTTACTGATACTTAGTTCTTTCAAATGAGTAAATTAATCTCCTGGGTGCACAGCAGCTCCTCATACCTGGGGTCACAGTGCAGAAAGTTATTTTTGTTGCTATCTACAGATTGTCTTGACATGCAGCATATACCCACAGGGTCAGAAGAATTGCCCTCTGATTACATGTACAATAATCTGGATCTCCCAAGGTATTCAAGTGGTTAATTAAATATCAAGTAATTGCTAAAACTACTAAGTGACATTTAATTAGTATGTTAATTGATATCAAATTTGTTCTCACTATCTTGTTTTATGTTAATAAAATCCCTAAACATTTCTTGGGAGTAGATTAGGAAACAATGTGCTCCAAATGTACTAATGCAAAACAGCCTTAAGCATCATTCTGCTTGTGGAATGTAACTTCTGACTTCAATTTTTATCCCAGCTGAGATACTTTCTCTATCTTTAAACTTACTTTGTGCTCAAGGTATATTGGATTCAGGAGCATAGACCTCTCTTGGTATGGATTTTGACTTTTTAAATGCCGTAATCTCTTAAACATCTATCAAAAGTGGGATAACTGTTAGAATGGTCTAAGGCTGCCTCTGCTCCCTTGGGCAGTGGCAGCCAGGGATGTGGGGAATGGGGAGAGCCCCATCCATGGCTGGTGTCAGGGATGAATTTCAGCACAGCCTCCCATGTGGAGTGGGGAAATCTGTGCTTCACACAGAACTCAGAACTGCCAGAATCACAGCTTTAACTGACTGGTGGCTCTGCAGCAGCAAAATGCTGCCTCAGTGCTGGTGGTGCCCACAAGGAAGGGTGTTCCCCTCCTCCTCTCCCTGAGGAGCAGCCGTGCTCTGCCTCTCAGCTTGAGCTCCCAAACAGCTTCACAGCTCTAATGCAGAAAAGAGATGCCTTTAGGCTTGGGGCCAGAAAAAGGCTGACTGAGCTCCAGAATAACAAGAGCCCTGAGCTTGTCCTTCCTTTCAACCACTCAAATATTCCTAGCGGCCTCATCAGGAACAGGTGAACTGTCCAAAGTTGAATCTACTAAGAGAAAAAAGTTGTTTTCCTACCATCTAATTGGAGAACACACTGAAAAAAAAAATCCTGTGAATATTCATATGAATTTTTAAATTCATTCCTTTCAGCTGTGCTCATGCTTTTTGTGTGTCAGCTTTTTGTGGAGTTTCTTCTGCGTTTTATTGGTGCCAATGCACAGAGAGAGTTGGTTTTATATTCAGGATCACAAAAAAAGCTAAGTCTAATTTATTCTCCATGAACATTCACACCCAATTACTTCAGAAGAGTCCAACTGGGGAATAGAAACAATGGGGTATGACCACGCACAGGGAAACTGCAGAGCTCTGATGCCAACCCTCCTCAAATTCAAAATCTGGAATGTACATGGAAGAACTGTAAAAGGAAGCTGGTAGAGGAGGGACTGTCTTTGAATTAGGAATAAAGAAAACTGTGATCTGTTTATTCATGGATATGTCACAAGAAAAAAACAGGGGGGAAAAAAGGAGGAAAAATTGGTGAAATAAATTATTCATTACAAAGTACTCAGCTCTAGTTATATGTCACTGAAATACTGCCATAGAACAGAATCAGCAGAATGATCATGATAGGCAAAGTATGACACTGATTTTAAACTACTTTTGGATCAATTGATTTGAATTTCTGTGGTTTCTTTTGGATGACGTTGATTTGAATTTCAGAAATAGTTTCACAGTATATTTTTTTTTTAATTTCCCTTTTGATATATTGCGATAATCCCCATTCACTAATAGAGTGGTTTTTAGCAGGTGAAATATTTGAAACCTTCTATAATGCAAAATGGATTTTTTGCTGAAGTTGTGTGTAGCCCTTCCATCAGTTCAGAATGTCCTCTGCAAAGTTAATACTGGTTGTACAACTCGTATACACTGAGGTAATGACACATAAAACTGTAAACATGAATAATACATATGAAGAGGAGCCTATTTAGGTGTTGTGTAGACTTAAATTCTTGAAAAATAACGTACAAAAAAATTCAGAAATGACATGTTTATCTATAAAAAAATCTTCAAACAAACTTGTCCCAGGAGATAAAAGCATTGCTACTATTTGAGTCCCTTTCTGCCTTGTCCATTAGCCCTCACAGATTGCTGGCACAGGGTGCCCAGGGAAGCTGTGCCTGCCCCTGGATCCCTGGCAGTGCCCAAGGCCAGGCTGGACAGGGCTTGGAGCACCCTGAGATAGTGGAAGGTGTCCCTGCCATGGCAGGGGGTATTATGGGATGATCTTTAAGGTCTCTTCCAACCCAAACCTTTCTGGGATGCTGTGAGTAACCCACTGCCTTCAGCCTGATCCTGTGAAATATGAAATAACATCATTACTCATATGTCTTTAGATTATCTTTTTTTAAGTCATGACTGTTTTTTCTCTAGAAAAGATTAATGTTTGATTACTAATTTTGTATTCCAAAGTCTTCTGTAAGAAGTATCTGAGATGAGAAATGTTTCTCTCAGTTATGATTGCTGTTTGCTTTGAGTATGATTTTGGGCCTGTCTTCTAGGAAATGACAGAGCTGGAAACAGAATAATGGGCTGTAAATCCACCAATCCATACTGATGTTAATGCTTTACAGCACTGCTGGTGTTCCATTTTTGTTGCAATATCAGAAAGGTGACCAGTGTTTACCAAGAGTTAAGCCAGTAGTTTGATTAGTTTCTGCGTTGCTAATATGATTTCAATTGTTTCAATTATATTTGTTCAGGCATGAAATGCAGTATGGATCATTCAGTTAATTAAGAGATGCAATTTGCTTTAAGTCCTTTGTCCAGCAATGTAAATCTAAGCCCACCAGTTAAAACCTGCCAATGTTAAATAAAAGGTGAAGCACCCACCTGTAAAATAAACTGGCTTTACAGCCCTGCCTGCAGCAATGCAGATGCAACAAGTCATAGTTTGCAGGAGGATAATAATAATATATTTCAGTTACATAAACTTTCAGATATCTGTAGTTAAGATCTGATATTAAGCTTATAAATGTATATATCTGTATATTTATATATAAATGTGTATATGTTTGTATAATATCCTAATCACTATCTTTTTTAATTTGCTTGCTACCAACCACAAAAACCTACTTTGCACATCTACCCACATAAATAACAGTGACCTTTCCATGTGTACAAATATAGAGGCACAAAAACTGAGGCCTGACAAGTTCCTGTTCAGAGGTGGTGGAGTGGGAGCCTTCAGATGAAATCTGTCACAGGGAGCTCCCTGAGCCACTGACAGGCTCACAGGGATGTGTTTGGGGTCCCATGAGTGAAAACACCCGGTTTTGCACCCAGGGAGAGCTGAGACCCCCCCTGTGGGTGCAGCCAGGCCACAGGGCAGGGCATGGCCCCATTCTCCATCAGCCACCGAGGCTGTTGGGATAAAGCTGCACAGAAAAAAGGGTTTTTTCATATCTCCTTCTGCACAGCCTGGCTGATTAACAACGTGTAACTAAAGGATCTGCCCAGCAAAGGCTGTGTGAGCAGCTCTTGCCATGAGGAGTTGTGTTTTCTCTGAACCAACTGACTGGGGAGCCCAGCTCTGCACCTCTGAGAACTTGCACATCCTTTTCATAGATTCATCTGCTCTTTAATCTTATTTAGAGTTGCCTGAAGTGTTGGAGATGAATTTTCACCAAAATGTCATTCTAAGGCAGAGCCTTGTAAGGGATAGTTCAGATTAGAAAATTTGGGAAAAGATGGAACTGATGTTAAAAAGAATGTGCTGAGCACTCTTAAAAAGGATAGAGCTCTGCTAACAGAATCCCCAGTTTAAAGTTGCTGAAAAAATACATTCCTAAAGTATTCAGTTTGATTAGAAAGTTTGCCATGTTGTGAAACTATTCTAAATAGATTTTATACATTTTAGCCACTTTTTTTTAGTATAGAATTTAAGAATCATTGCAGTACTCCCCATAATCTAGTTTTGAAAGGATTTTTTGTCATCTCTTTAATGAAATAAATCTAACAGGTTTTGTTTGAGATTCTTACAGTTTTAGGATATGATTGAATATATATTCCATCGTGGTGAATCTTGGACAAAAAGAGACTGAATGTGTTGTTGGCCACAGAAAAAAATATTGTCTGCATAGAATCGATTTTGCAAGATTGTAAAAGCAGGTTTTAAAATATACAGATTAGGTGGATTTCTTTAAGGAATTAATTCAAGCACCCCATTCCTAATGACCATATTACTCAATTTCAGTTGCAAATTCTAGTGAATAAAATAAAAACAATAGGTGTGATGCCTAAGTACATGGCAGAGGTAAATAAATTTTGAGTCTTGCCCTGTGGGTCAGCTCTAAGCTTAGGGAGAGTTCATGAGAGTTTCCTTCATTGATTTAAGTGGGCTATAGGTTCTCTTCCAAATGTAGACTCCCCCCAAACTGATAAATCATTATTCAAATGATGAACTTGACATCAAAACATGATTCAAATGTAAAAGAAAATCTAAGAGTCCCATCTCTGAGTATTTATGAACCATTCTCCTCCAACACTTCAATTACAAAAGGAGCAGATTCCTGATATTTGGTCTGATAATAAGGATATTTCTCTCTATTTCTAAGAGAGTCTGCAAAGAAACTTGGTTTCTCCTGCTGTTTTGTAGCTGTTTTAAGACAGGATTTTCTGGTCTCTAGGGCTGCTGCTCTGGGTTGTTTCACGGGCATTAGAATCCCATTACAGAAAAAAGAACCATACAGCTGGGAGCTGAGCTCATCCAAGGTCCTCTCGAAACTTCTGAGCAAAGGGATGTTCTTTTGTACTGCTCCTTCACGTCTGAAAGCATTCCTGCTTTAATTCATTCTCTTTACTTCTGCTGTGCTGAGTGTTATTATAGTCTAGTGAGTTCCTGAAAGTGGGAAATGCCAAACAAACAGGTGTCAGACTTCAAAAGAAGCATTTGTCAGGACTTAATGTTCTGAAGCTAAAGGCAACAGCTCAACCTAAATAAGCTCTTCTCAACAGGATTTAAGTTTTCCTAATAAAAAAGTAATAATAGAAAGTAAAGTGCAAATCCAACAGCCTAGAGAGTGGAAGGCTTAGAAAAACGAGCACCATCTGACATGATATCTTGATTTAAAGCCAGCTTGTACTGTAGTTCTCAAAGTCCAAGGGGTCCCCCACACTCACATCTTTTCTCACCTTGCTGTGTGTGTTTCAGGTTCAGTTTTGAAGGATGTACTTACCTGTAACTTCCACATAGGACCAGTTAGGGTTGTCAATCAGCACAGCATTCAGCAGGACATTTTTCTCATCTCAGAAATGCAGCCTTGCCTGTAGGTGAGTTGGAGCCAAGGCTGAACTAAAATGGGGAGTCCACATCAGCAAAAGCAGCAGCAGCAGCTGAGCTGTGGGCTCAGGAGGTCTCACTCCAATTCTCCTTCTCTCCTTGAAGCAGAGATTGTGGCAGTCATAATTCCATCTTCCAGCTGAGTGCAGGCACAGAGAGACACTGGGATGTTTGCTTTTCACTAATATTACTCGATGCACTATTGTACTTTAGGTAGAGCCATCTTTTCTATCAGCTCCAGCAAACATTGCTGTGTTTGTTCAGGCATCCCCTAATTAAAAGGCACTGACTCTGATGGAAACAGTCAAATGAAACGTGCTCACAGTGTGCATTTTCCCAATATATTTGGATTTATCCCTCAAACAAATGTCTATTGTGATTCCTCATGACCAGCAACTCAGGAATCAGATGTGAATGCCTGGATCACTCTGCAGCCTGTGCTGTTCTCAGCATGACAATTTTGGTGAGGAAAAATAAAGTCTGACCCTCGCAGCATTGCTAGGCAATGTCTGATCTGGGCTGAAGCACAGATGTACAGAAAGGCACAGGAGAACACTCACATGTATTAATGAGATTATTTGTGGGCTTCTGCCATGCCTGTGATTTGTCTTTTGGCTGGAACAGATGCACTGAAAGAGGAGTGAGTGTGTGTAACAATGCCATGTTAAGGAGCCTTTAAAAATCAGGTTTGAAGGCAAGGGGATAAGGAGCTATAGATTATTATCATTATAATGAAAGAGAAAAAAGCAAAAAAAGCTCTGTGCAAAGAAAAAAAAAATAATGTGTTGTGCTGGAACACACACAGAAGAAGTTCCATCTTCTGTCTTTGCAGCATTTGTCTATGGTGGATGGTGGGACTCAAAGTCCTCCATAAATTTGGGTGGCAAAGCCTCAGACACAATACAAATAGCTGAATTTTACTGATCTTCAGCCTTGAGTGGCTTCTTTCCAGTTCTTTCCTCATGGTTGCATTCTGTACATGTCCACCTTAGCAGAGGCAAGAGGTTTCTATGAGGATGATAAAAGGATCCATTTTTCTGCACATGTTGTGTTGATACATTCTCAACATGTTCTGGGTGTTCAGAGGACAATGTACCAAAAATATCTTCAGAAAATTTTGCTCTTAATAGAAAAACTTACATCTCAGGATGGCAAAGTAATACAAGGATTTTGTTTGACACCTGTGTTTAATTTGTCAGTGATTTTGTTTGCTGGTGCCTTCTGATATCTGGAATAAATTGTATTTTCTGACTCCATCTTGTGATTTTACTTTTTTCAGTTCTTGTACCAAAACAACCAGTATGCTTTCTTTTCTTCCTAGGGTTTACTTTTTCCTGTTGATATGATTCATTAATACACTTGGTTTTCTAACATCATTGCAGGAAAATTAATATATTTATTTAGTTTGTTTGTTTATTTATTTATTTATATACAAGATTCCTTTGGTATATGTGTGTATCCATTTCTCTTCTGCCTTGCATGTCTCATGGGCCTGTGACAGCTTCTAGCTCCTGCTCATTGTAGACAGAGTTTGAAATGTTACCAGGAAATCCAAAGGAAAGACTATCAATTGTACAATTGGTGGTTTTTAGGGGTTTACCCATGTAAAACATGACTGATCTCGTAAGGACAAATTCAGGAATCTCTTTCACTGCACTACAATTCATCCCATCAACTTTCCAGTTCTGTTTCAAATCAAGGGCCAAGGGAAAACCTTGCATAAATCCTGATATAATCAGCTCAGGGTTATTATTTCTTTTTCCTTGCTGGAGAAAGGATCAGCCCAGACTTTCAAAAATCATGGGAGAGATTTCTGGAAGGTAATTCCATCTGCAATAATTAAAGTTTAACCATTACAAGGAATCCAGAAGAAGCTACACAAATAACTGTACAGCCCCAACCACAGCAGGCTGTTGGGTCCATTTGTAATACTTGATAAAATCAATACATTTAAAGAGAAAAAAAGCAGAATTTATAAATGTAGAATTCCAGTGGAATTGTTCCATGCATAATTTGCTGCCCTATAAATGAACAATAACATCTCATATTCTACCTTTTTAATACAAGTCAGTGTCAGAAGTTGTGTTCTCTGGGCTTGCAAAGATTGAAATTGGATCTAAATTATGGATGTTTTCCACTGACCTGTATGGTAAATGATCAAGGATTATAGAAGTCTCATGCAATAATCTGCTCTGCATATATATTTAAAGAGAGCTGTATGAATATTCAAAAATGATTGTTTCTCCCATTTCAAAGAATAAAAGAAATGGAGCTGTTCTGCTGTCTCTACATAAAGCATTTCTCCCAAGGTCAGAGGGAGAGGTCAGAGCCACAATAAAAGTCACTCCTGAGAGTGATTTGCCACGTGATCTTTTTCTGTGTTTTGAAAGGTCAGAGTCTATGTGGGACAAATTTAATATACTGATCCCAGAAGTATTGTATCCAATTTCTGAGGAAACATTCCAGAATGCCAGAATTGGGATTTTGCTACACTGAAATGCCAATTGGTTTGTGATGTTTTGTCTTATAATTATGAAGGTGGCTCAGCTCCAGCTGAACAAATGATTGTTGTGTCCTTACTCAAAGAGAAAAAGTTATCTAAAATATCTGAACATTGATGTTAGAAATGGTTCAAAGTGGTAACTTGGATCTGCTTTCTTCTATTCTGAACAGAACTTGAAGGAGTGAATGGTGCCAATAAGGAGCATAACAGCTGCCCAGCTGCTGGACAATCAGCATCTGAAGGACTCTGCACCTTTTGAGAAACACTGGATGGGCATTTCTGCTGCTTGCAGAAAATGACCTGATAAAAGCTGAGTCTCAAGTCCTTTCTGCTGTTCCTATTGAAATAAGGATCTTTTAAAAAGGAAAAGGAAGAACTAATCTGTAATAAAGGTAGTGTAGACTGAAATAGCTATCAAAGGTTTTAATTTTATTAATTGCTTTTAATAATTTTTTATTTTTATTTATATTTATAATATTATTTATGTAGTTGTGTAAGATCTCTTAAGAAAGATGACTTTTCATTCTTATATATCTTATACCTGCAAGTGATTTTACATACCAATATTACCTATGAATGCAATGCACTTACTCTGTGGGCACAGGCTGGGCTGTAATTGTGGATGTAGATTATTGGTGACAGAACAAAACACTCTGACTACTGGTGGATATTTCTTTTTTCAATATGTGGTAGCAGAATGAAGATGCTGTAGCTCTGTGCACAGAGGCAAATCTCAGTTTCAGCCTGTGTGGATGTAATCATTATTTCCTTCTTGCTGACTCTGCTTCACTATTGATCATGCCATGCATTTCAGCAGGCTGGGTTGTGATTTCAGCTGGTAAATGTAATATCAGCCTCCATGACAATTACAGCTGAACACCATTTGTTTTCTATGAAATACAGTAAATTTTTCTATTACATTTGCTTCTGGCATCTCCAACACAGCTCAGGCACTGGTTTTGTGTCTCTGCTTATCACAGATAGTTTTTTACCTTACAGGTATTTGTGGGCATTTGTCACACAAGCCTCAGTGTGGGTGATCCTGCTGTGGTGATAAGAATAAACCAAAAGGAGATACTTGACATGGTGTTTCCTGTCCATGTCTGATTAACTGTGCTCTACCAGGGGCCATCCAGCCCAAACCTCTCCAGCTATTTGTGCAGTATCTAGTACAGATCCTTGGGGGGTGGGAAAATCAGAACAGAGCAAATATAGCCTCAGAGAAGGAGCAGTTGGAGCCTGCAGACAATGTGGAACATTTCTTCAGAGCAGCAAAGCTTGGGCTTGGGACTGAAACCTAAAGGTAACAACTGAAATTATTTTACTATTGTTTTTTCACAGAAACTTCCCTGAGGCCCCAAACACTTTTTATTCCTTCCCCTGTGCCAGAAGCACCAATTCATTCCCACACAGGATTCAAATTCTGCAGCTGTTCCCTCAATAACTTTCACAATGCAGTTAGTTATTGCTAATACAAAAAATCTATAGCACACTATAAAGTGGAAATATAATACAACAGATTTAGGGGCTGGGTACCTCTCTGAAGACTTAAGGAAGCCATACAGGAACTGTGCAGGATTTGTATGGCAAATTTAAAATTTCCTGATGGCAAAGCATCAACATAACTTGTTTTATGACAAAATCTTCCTCTCCACAGAGGGAGCAACCTGAGTTGGTGGGGGAAGGAAAGTGGGAAACAGGACATGGGCCCAGCTGGCCCCTGGAGACCCACTGGGCTCTGCACTGCTCACGATGGGAGGATGCTGCTGGATGCTCACCTGGGCTCCTCCTCAGCTCCTGCAGCAACAACATCTTTAGATTACCCTGAATATTGAAATAGAAAACATAGAAAATGTGCAGTGTCTGTTACTGAGCTTCAAAATTTCCTTTAACTGCTACCAAATTGCTGCTTCAGTGGGAACTTTAATACACAGTCAGCCCCAGCTATGATGAAGTGTGACAGGTTCTCTTTCTTTGCTATAAAATTCTTAATGGTAGATAATCAGAAACTTTTTACTGAGAAATCTTCTTCAGTGTTACTTTCCATTTCAGTTATTTAAAGTGGGTTTCTTCTTTCTCATTTAATTCTGGATTATATAATTTACCCTGATGTAACACAGAACAGAACTTCATCTTATGGAGAATGGGAAAAAATGTACATCTGCACCTACAAGTTATACTTCTAATTATTGCAACAGTTCAGGGACCTGTTGTTTAAACAATTTCTTACATAACATATTGAAATAAACTCACTCAAAATACCTGGCACTGCCATTTATTTTTTATTTGTTAGACTGATGTCAGTTCCAAAAGCAAAACCAAGAATTTTTTGATTTTTATTTTTAAAGACATTTACTTGTGGCTGTTCAATCAATGTGCATCTTCCATTGTCACATTTGGTTATAAAAGCCACAGTATTTTAATAAAAAATCACAAATTAATCACAAAATGTTGCGCTACCTTCAAAATGCAGCTTGTCTTCATTTATTAAATTTTATTTATCAATTATTTATGTATTAACCAGTTAAATATTAAACCAGTTATCTATTTATTAACCAGTTAAATATGGGCTGTGTTTAGTGGTGTCGTGGCCAGCTGCTCAGTCAGGAACCACCTTCCATGAGTTCCTTAAACACCCTGGGCCCATCAGGCCATAAAAAGCCACCACAAGTGGTTTTTCCACAAGTGAAAATAAAAGTTTTGACTCCAGAACCTTGATGTACTCAACATTTTTATGCCTATTGTCAACCTGGGCCTTTTTGTTCCTTAATGAGTCCATATATTGTTGTCTATTGTTCTTCATCTTCCCGTAAGGCAAAAACAGAGGCAATTATAACTTAATAACATTCTCTGTGCTAAGAATGTGTGGTGACAGATAATGAAGTCCAATATCCCGATCTGATTACAAGTTGCTCTTTAGATGGGGGACAAATAACTACAAGATGGCAATGTCAGAGCAAGGAACACTTACACGATGAAATATTAATGAAAATACATTGCACTTATGTCTCAATGACATCTAAATGGGAATCAGTTATCAGATCTTGAGTGTTTGCTACAAATTTCTACTCTGCAAAAGAAAAAAAAAATCCAATGAACTTTAAAAATGTCAGCCAGCAGGGCTTTCAAATACATAATTTACTAGTTTGTTGGCTTCCTATAAATGGATAATAATAAACTCATAGCTAAAAGCAAGCTCATAAATGCTGAATCAAAAATGGGAAGAACACCATGAAATGACAGATGCAGAGCTGCATGGTGGTAATTTTCTTCTAAGGAGAATTGTAGCTGTGCTGTTAAAGCTGTGAATGGAAACCTTGACTGAGCAATGTTTCCTTCCACAGAGAAAGATCTGTGCCACAGTTTCTGAATTGTGCAGAAATGCAGGAGCAACAATGCTGGAATTGCAGCTGAAGTTTGATGGACTTCCCTGAGCATTATATTTTCATAGCCTCCCTAGTTAGGCTTGCCTCTTTGATACACTCTCATACTTATTTACTTAAACATATGAAAAATAGACTGTTCTATTAATCAGGGGGCAGAATGAAGTCATTTCTCATGGAGAAGTTTTAATCTTAATCAAAAATTGACCTATGTGTTCTATGTTAAAAAGGCATATATTATTGAATGGTATTAATAGAACCTTTAATGTTAAAATATTTGATACCAGCCAAAATTAGATTCTATTTTAAGCCAGTACTCTGGGCTGAATGGCGATGAAAGCCTCTCATTTTTTGGTTTGATTTTAGTAGCAGTCAGACTGGAGTTGAAAGGCTCAGTTCTGCTGCTCAGGCTCATCGTGCTGCCTGACACTACAGCCTCATCTCCATGGAGCCCCTTCTCCCTTGCTGGCTGCAGTTTGTGAAACCAGGAGGTGAGTCTTGACCTGGGCAGAGCAGTGAATGGAAGAAAGCTTCAAAGTGCTCAGGTCATGGTACTGTTCAGTCTTTTCATTTGGATATTTTCGTTTGTGATACCATCACAAGGCCCCTGCCACAGTGGGTTTGGACTGAAGTTGAGCTCGAGCTGCAACTTCAGTAAAGCCCTGCTCAGGTTGGAGGGTTGGGAGCAGCCACACAGGCTCTGGACAGCTCCTGTGGAAGGATTCCTGGATTTGGGATGGGGAGATTCCCAGCCTCATCTCTTCTGGACATGGTTTCAGGAAATGGTTTAGGATGGGTACTCAGAGCCACACTGGGACATTTTGGTACAGCATGGATTCAGTTAGAGAAGGTTAAGAAATTCTTTCTTCAAATGTTTATATTGCATAATAACAAGAAAAAAAAACTCAGCTAAATGTTTGGCCCAGAACCCTTTAGGTAAATTGCATTTATGTAGAATAAATCCCGGAAGTGTAAAATTAATTGATAATTACATCAATTTTTGCAGGTTTATATTTAAAAAAAATTAAATCTTAAAGCTCAGACATTTAGTCTTAAAAAAAGGAACTGACTTAATTAAAGCATTGTTATAACAATGATTTAATTGGATTTCTTTTCTGTTCACATTAAAATCTTTGTTATAAGAATGAGCCCCAGCATTGTGGAATATTAATATGGGATATATTCATACTCACACTACCTAGTCTCATGGTTGGCCTTATACCTGAAAAATAATGTTTAATTTAAGGATTAAACCCCTCCAACTTACTTATCCTAGCTTTTTAAAAGATTATTCAAGTATCTGGTGGTGTGCTAAACATCTTACCTGTGGTCTAGCACCTAAATGACCCTGGCTGGGAGAAGATGATCTCCACAGGTTCCTTCCAACCTCCACATGTAGGAGATTCTGTGCCATCCACTGCCCACCTGCAGTGCTGGGTGATGATGCCTGGTGATCCAGGTGAAAGCCATGCAGGGTGAAGGAGATCAAGCTGGCCAGAGAGGGGTTTCCAAGCTGAGCTGTAGTTTTGGAGGACCCTGAGCACAGCACCCAGTGCTTTCTGAGCTTTTTGGAACCATTAACAGACTTGAAAATAAATTCCCTAAGGGGCTGTTTTGCTTTGTGAAATGATGAATTGCCAAAGATCTGTTTCTAACGTGGTACAAGTTTGTTTGCAGGAGGCACCTCGATCTGCTCGTGTCCCATGATTCATTTATTTCTAAGTGGAAAACAGAACAGAAGTGTTTTTGAAGGAATCATTAGGCAATTCCTCCTGCTCCCCACCAGGATCCCCACAGATTCCCCAGGGATCCTCCTGAACACCCTGAACACAGCCAGGCTATAGGGGGATGATGGCAATCGATAGAAAATACAATCAAATAATAAACTTAGCTGGGAGCAGCAGAGGTACAGTTAGACCTCAGAATCTAACCTGTGAACTACATTTTCATTCAACAGGACCTTTCTCTATTAAAGTTTAACTCCAGTGAGCTTGGACTGGGTTTGCAGTTTTGCCTGGAAGAAGCAAGGCACGCAATCAATCTTGTGCAAAACCCGTTAGTGGAACAGCGTTGTGAATTCCTGGGATTTGCATGCTGCAGTGCCTCTGCTGAGCTCTAACCAGTGGCTCTGAAATCTGAACATTTAAATCCCATTAAAGAATTATCTGTGTGGAAGATGTTTTATGTGATAATATACACAACAACACATCTTAGACTCCATTAGGTCTTTGCTCTTGTATAATGTAGATGGGCTCAATTAGTCTTTGCCAAATGACTCACTAAAATTAATTCTTGCAGGTGGACACATGACTAAATTTGAAACAAAATCTGCATCTCTTTTCATGCACTGTAAAGCCCTGTAAAAGAGAATTTACATTAGATAAAGTAATAACTCTTCTCTATAGCAGTATTTAGAATTATGGAATCATAGAATGGCCTTGGCTGGAAGAGACCTCAAAGATCATCCAGTGCCACCCCCTGCCATGGCAGGGACACCTTCCACTGTCCCAGGCTGCTCCAAGCCCTGTCCAGCCTGGCCTGGGACACTCCCAGGGATCCAGGGGCAGCCACAGCTGCTCTGGGCAGCCTGTGCCAGGGCCTGCCCACAGTCACAGGGAAGGATTTCATCCTAACATCTAATCTTAACCTACTGTCTTTCTGTTTTAAGTTATTTGCCAACCAATAATAATATTTCAGACATCTTAAGGGGATTTACACACTTAAAAGTGCTGTGCAGCCTCCCAGCCTCTCAGAGAGGGACTGTTGTGTGCTGCTAAGATGTACAAAATGCACCAGCAACTGCTTCCAGTCTCCTCAGTACCAGGAATGAGCAAGGAGAACTAGAGATGGGGTTTTAAGGAGTAACTCATTGTGCAATGCATTCTATAATGTTAAAGATGCTTTATTCCTTTACTGAATCCCTCATTTCTCTTCCAGTTCCCAACACCTGACTTAAAATTTCGGCCACATCCCAACATTGCCCTGGGAGCACACCCAACTTTGGGGCCAATTTCAGACTTTGAACACCCTTGGGTTTTTAGCATGAAGCACAATCTCATGGGCTCCAAGGGAAGGGGAGGGGGCTGCAGCTGCCCCCAGGTGGTGCCAGGGTCAGAGGGTCTTCCTGGAAACACCTTGGTGCCTCTTTAAATGCAGGGAAGGTGTGAGAGCAGCTGCTCTCAGCCACCAGGACCTGCAGCAGCCTGTGAAGGTGAGGGAGCAGTGAGGAAAGGTCAGTGCAGCTATTATGTTTCTATGGATTAAATAGCTTTTCCTCACATATATATGAATCTATAGTGAATTCCCCTGTAGCCTTAGATGCCAGTAATTATTGACTGTGGTGTGGTACAGCTGTAGTTTTACTGCATCATTAGAGGAACTTCTTCCACTCTGGTGCTTCCAGAGACATCTCCAGTCATGTCCCAGGATGCTTGTGAAGTGCACTGGAAGATACATTGTGTGATTTCTCATTTTCTTAGAGGGAAAATGCTTTCTGTCTCTTGAATATTTTCATTCTCATGTTACTTACAGGCAGCTTAACATTCAGTGTTTAGGGGGTTTCTGCTTTGTGTGGGTGGAGAGTGTTAATGGAGCTCATAATGTGCTCAGAATTCTCTGCTTCAGCAGCCCGTGGGGTGTGGGTGTGTCTGTACCTGCGGATAAACACCCACCCATCCAGCAGGAATCACTCCAGGGAAGTGCAGAGAGCTCTTGGGTGAGCTGTGGTGGCTCCTGGGTAGAGCACAGAAGCGTTGGATGAGTGGAGAGCAGAGGGAAAAGGAGAACCAGCAATGCACAGAAGGCTTTAGCTGGGATATACAGCAGTGACCTGTATTGGCTTTGCCTGAAATACACGAGCTCCATTCCCCAGTTCTGGCAGCAATGGCAGTGAATATTTAACACAAGTCACAACTTTTACACTTCCATGTTTCATATTCAATATATCTTTCTAAGTGTGTTATTCATCGTAGCCAAAGTGATATAAACAAATCCTGCTCTGCAGGCTGCTGTTTACTCTCCAAGTGGCATTTTAAGAGCAAACCTTCCCTCCCTGACATAACGCAGTGACAAATTGCAGCTAATACTTCTACATCCACCAGGAAGGGAGCACAGCAGAGCTGAGGATTTATTTAGTAGGGAGCCGTGGAGCATATGTAACTGGCTGGCATTTTTAGTGCCCTGCCTTGATTTTGAGACAGCTTTGGTTTAACATAGCTTCTCTTCTTTGTCCTTGACTATTTAAAGAATTAATTTTTTTCTTTCATAAGCCCAAGAAAACTTCCAAAGGTCTATTGGTAAAAAATCGTCTGACAGCTTTATACAATCTCAAAGAATGTGTTTAGGTAAGGGGGGGAAGGAACTGGGAAATATGAATGGGAATAAAGACAATAAAAGATATTTGATAGTAGTCAGATCTATTTTTTTCAAAAGCTATCAAAATCTCGATGTTAATATAAGACTTTTTACTAATTTGGCATTTTTTGTCTTCTTCTGAGAGTGCCTTTCAAAGGCTTTGAAATGTGTTAATTTAATTTTTCTGTTGCTCCCCATCAAAATTGTTCTTCATCCTAGCATAATAGCAGCAGATACTAAAAAGAAGAAAAATCATATTACAGAAAATCAAGAGAAATTATGATTATTAGATCATTTTTGAAAGAGTTTGGTTCTACTCAAGTCTTTCTGATCAGCCTGCTAATGTCAGCTGAGGAGGGCTCAGATAATAATCACTTTAAGGCTATCTGGGGTACAGGAGTATCAAAATCTGACAAAGCAGAAGTAAATTTGCCTTGTTCTTCTGGCTTCCCCCAGCACCACTGGCTTGGAGCTTGCAACAATTAAGAGGGAATAACAAACTTTTAATGGTGTAATTATATTCCAAATATGCCCATCCTCAGCAGCATGCGCTTCTTGTCCCTCAGAAAGGCACAGGGGCATCCTGAGTGTTTGGGCAGAGCCAGGCTGTCAGTCTGAACCAGCCAGGAGATCTGAGCAGGATCATGTGTAATTTTGAGGATTTCCTTCCCATATTTTGATATGGATAAAATCCAAAGTTTTGATGTCTGGTATTATTTATATTTCCGTACTGGATTGTGAGCATTACTCTCCTTTCTCTGTCCTCGTTGTTTGTAAGGTATTTGTTTGTTTGTTTTGGTTTCGTCGACTAAGAAAACAAAATTGAGTTATTTTCAAATTTGTGAATAATTTGTCATCCTGCATCTTAACTGATAAATATTTTGCTTTTCTGAACACCAGTGTTTACAGCTGACACTGAATCAAGGGCACATTCACAACCTCAGTGCCTCAGTCAAAGGTGGGATGATATCTGTGCTTCTCCTAGACACAAATACTTGTGCTGGTAACTGTTTCCTGTTGGTTTGTTTTTTTGAAGGGAAAAAAAAAAAAGCTTGGTAAACACCATCTGTCAAACTCAGTTTAAATTTTGCTGTTAGGTAAGCGCAAGTGCCCTCAAGGATGATGTAGTCAATACTTAACTGTGGAAAGCCTTAAAGAATCCAACTTTTTCCAGTGGTTGTTATGGTTTGGAGCACGTTAGTTATGGAGTGTCCATCACCCAGCATTTCTGCCTGTGTCACACTGAATTCAGGTGCCTTTCTCTGCATTTCTTTGTGTGAGCTGGAAATGACTTTCAGAAAAGGAACACCTCACCTTTGAAACTGTCCTGTGTTGTCCTGATAGGCAAACTCATCTCCAAAGCTCTTTTTGCCTGCTTGACACAAAACAACAAAACCCATGGGAAATAGAAAAGAAAAAACCAACACGAGTGTTTCTGCTCATTAAAATTAACTTTTAGCTGAAGATATTGGAAAAAGGTAATTAAAACACGTTTCTGCTTATGATTCCTGCCTAGATACAGCCTGTTTCAGCAATAAGCTTTTTTCATGTTTAACAAGCTATTTTAGGAGATAAGAATGATTATGAGTTTTCTCTGTTGATAGAAATTACAATTAAGTATTGAAATTCTCTTCCAGTAAGGCAATGCCCTGGAACAGTTACCTGCTTTCACTTGAAACAGTTATTTTTCTTTTTTTTTTCCCCTTCCTTATTACTTAAAGGCAGGAAAGCTTTAGAAATCTGTGGGGTTTTCCTTTTTTTCTCCCCCCAGAAGCCATTCCTTTAATGATATGTTTGAAAACACGGAGTGGGTTTATCCAGTGCTTTACAGTTAATCTGTTATTTGAATGTCTAACAGGCTTTATGCCTGGCAAACACCACATCGAATTAGGAGAGACTTTGAATAGTCAAAATGTGCTCTTAAATCTGTAGGAAGATTTCTTTCAAGGCTGAAAGCAAACAAATGAATACATAACGCAGAAAATAAGTCTTCCTTGAATGAGGAAGTTACCCTTTCTCTGCATTTTTTACTGGATTCATCCTTGTTTACATTTGCCCAGGGAGTTTCTAGAAGCTTTATTCTCTTCTGATAGCTTTTGTTTTAGAAAGTTGCTAAACTGTATGTTAAAGCAAACTGAGCTTTCTTAAGTGAAAGAAGCTTTCTTTTTGCAAATCAAGGGTGGTTAACATAAAGAATGTGGAGAACTGTACAGAAACTGACTTGTGGAATGATCTTTCCTTAGAAAGAAACATAAAAATCATTGTTCCAATGGTGCTAGCCTGTTTCCATCTCATGGAAATGATGGCATCTTATGAGGAAGTCCCACTTTGATTTTGAAGTTTTAAATAACTTCACTTAAATTTTGCTGTTGTGATTCTGTTATTTGAAAAGCCAAGCATCAACTGAAGAAAGAGGATACTGGGGCCATTTTACATTAAAGTGGAAAGTGAGGGGAAATCTGCAGAATTTAAATCAATACACTTCTGCACATTCCCAATTCATGGGTTTGTTCCAAGAAATTCTTGATTTGATTGCCTGTGGATTATCAGCTGTTGATTTCCTTTCTCACATCACTTTAACCTTGGCAGGATTGTCTGAAAAACAGAAAAATGAGGAATTGATGTGGAAACCAGACTAGAACTTTTGGCAATTGCTACTAGGGTGCAAAATATTTTACTTGAGAGCTCAATGGGCAGGAATTAGCATCACAAAAGCAAATACTTGCATCATTTCTGTGAAACATAGAGCCTGTTTTACTGGCACAATATTGATTGATGTAACTCAACATGAATCCTTTCCTGCTCAGGCCTATGAATATAGAAGCACTGTTAAAATCATGCTTAGTCACTGGATTTCACATTAAAGCTTCTAGAAAGGCTTTATTATTTCAACTGGAAAAAGAATGCAACTTTGCTGATATTTGAGGAGTTAAAAAAAAGGAAAAAGAAAAGCAGTTTAGAAAAATCAAGAAAAACCAAAAAGTTATGTGAGCCCTTATTTTTCGTAAAGAACTGCTCAGAAGAGAGTTTTCAATTAAGCTGAAAACACGTTTGTGTACATCTCCTGTTGAAGCTGAATATCCTCCAGGTCACTGAAGATTTCCAGCACTCTGCAGCACCTGCTGATGCTGATTGCTCCTGAAGATGTTGGCTAAACAAAGCTGCACCAGGAGCACTCTGACAGGAGACAGTGGGAGCTCCCACTCAGGGCTCTAATGAGTGATTTATTTGTTCCCTTCTCCCCGGGCTCACCCATCATTATGTGTTCATTAAGTAATAATTGCCATTGATCGACAGGCTGGTGTATGGATGATGGTAAAAGAAACAGGGCTATTAAACCTTCACTGCCTAGAACAAGTGCATGCCACAACCAATAAGGCAGATTAATGAGAAGAATTAGACTAAGAATAGTTATATTATGGACCACTTCCTTCCTTTTCTTTTTATTTATGATGAGAGACAAGTGTAGGGCATTTTAGACATTCAGAAATAAAAGAAAAACAATATGAAATCAAGCTTGGGCTATGCAAGTGCTTCTGACCCTCAACAGCAACAGGTCATAGCCTGTACTAATAATTAAATTGGTTTGGGGGTTTTCAGCTGGGTTCCATAAAGAGCATGTAGATCAGTTGGAGTAAAGGACAAGAGGGTATCACAAATAAGATTCAAAGTCAAATCAGCCTTCTCATGGATCAGTTGGGAGTAATTCTGTGTGTAAATAAATATTGAAAAGCTCTGAAAGGCCTAACCTTGTATCTTTTGGGGACAGTGGTCAAATTATTATTTTATTGTACTCATTCCAGTGTATTATTTTCAGAATCAGGGGTAGGAATAAGTTCTGGGATCTTCTCACTTGATCAGTAGCATCCCCTAAGAGGAGGTTGCCATAAAAGCCTTGATCAGAGCTGTGCCTTTGGAGTCAGGGTGCTGTGGCTTTGAAATACATTTGGATTAAGGTCTTTTGTTGCCCTTAATTCTATACATTGAAGCATTTTTGCCTGCCCTCTCAGGTAGGACTATAACAGCTCCCTATATTCTTTCCTCTAGTAGCTTTTTCCATGTTCATGTCTAAACAGAATTATTGAAAATTTTCTCTCACAGTGCATGCATTAGTTTCTGAATTATAGCATCATATATTAATGTTTCTTTGGCTTACTTTGCTTTGCTGCATCTGCAGATCAGGTCAGCATTGCCATTACTACTGGGCCAAATGGCAGTGGCTGTCTAACAAACTTGATGGGTTTTGAGCACAGGTAATTTCTCCTTTCCATTGTGGTCTCAGGCCTCCTGCAGTCAATCTTTTAATAAAACAAGAAATGCTTTTTGTTGATTTTTTACAGACTGAAAGGTCAGGATAGCACTTAATGAGAACAAAAGATTGGGCAAAGTGGGAGACAGGAGAGGGTTAATTAAGTACCCTGATTGCAGTAATTTTGTAATTCAAGAAACCATTGTCTGTGTTAGTGCTTTAAAAATACAGCTTTAATTATTATGCTGGGTAAGAAAAGTACCTTAGGGTAGATTCTGCCAGTGCTGTGCCATTGATTGCTGCAGAAATCTGATACTGCAGTATTTCCTCTGCCACTGCTGCCAGGGCTGGCTCAGAATATCCACTGGAACTGCTTGAAATTCAGCAGCAGTGGGAACTCAGAGGCAAAAGTTTCCAGTCTGCATCTCAATCCCACAGCAGCCTTGATGAAAAGCTGGATAATTGCTTTTAAGTATGGCAAATGAAAAGAATTGCTTAAATTTTTAACATATTCCTGTTTAGTTTTAATTACTTTAAAACCAAAAAGGCAAAACTATTAATATGTCCATGGTACTGCACTTAGAAAAGGAGTTCAGCCCTCCTGAATTTGTCTGAACATCAGCTGAGTGTGAGAAAAGAGCAATATTATTTAAAATACTGTGCGATGTGCTTTTTATCTCATGAACTATTATTCTTGGCTTACTGTGAGTTACAGCAATAGATCATAACAGGGAACATGATGGACTAGAATGGCCAAAAGAATCAAAACCATAATTTGGATACATTTCTTCCATCCTTAACTCCATTTTAAGAACAGATCCTGTATTTTCTTTAATGAATTCCAACCTGTGCTCTCTGGGAAAAAAATAAGAGGGGCAACATTACCTGTGAATATCCAGGGATAAATTGGTTTCTAATCTGTTGTAGAAAATACAATTAGCTATAAAATATTTGTCCTTGTCATGGCTGTTATTGCACTATGCAGTTTTCTAATATGAGAAGAGAGATATTAAATTATGGATATTTAAAACTGGTAGCTTAATCATTTTTAGAAAAATCAAATCATGTGCAGAAGCAGGGATGAGGAAATTATCAGAATTTCCTGAGAAAAGGAAAATGGAATAAGATCTGCCTTATGTATATGAACTTTAAAGAACAATATTTAAAGTTTCAGACAGCTACAAAGTTGCAATATTTTTTCAGAATTTGGTTTCATTAATTTAGAAACTAAACACTGGGAATTGAAGAGGAGAAAAACTTCTACCCACACATTTTTGTAGCTATAATTTAATTTATAAATACTAAAAATAAATATAAATGCCACCCAAATGCTGTTCTTAGATTTGAGTGTGCAAAAGAAGTAATTTCTATTCTTTCATTTCTATTATCACATCTGCAAGTTTATAAACTCAACTTCTCTGGATTTAATTATTTATGAGCCTTTAATGAGCATTTTATAGAAGGTAAAAATCCTCCCTTTGTTTTCACTTTCAATGAAGAGATTAAAATAATTAAGTAGTGATTAGACTTGCATTGACCTTTGCTAACAAACTTGCTTCTGGCAAACCTCAAAACTTTTTCCCTTTCCTTGAAGCAACTTCATGTGCTGGTGAAGAGCACCAAAGGCCACTGCTGGAATCATCCCAGAGAAAAAGGAGATTTTTTTAACTGTTTATTGGGACAAGTCAGAATCTTCTCTGCACACTTCTTCACCCCAAATTGCAAAGGATGAATTCCAAGGGCACAAGTGATAAGTTATTCCCATCTAGGACAATGCTGTCCTTGGGCTGTGGCAATATCTCTTTATCCCTGAAAGCCCCAAACAAAGGGCTCTAATAGAATTCATCTTTTAATTTTGGCAGCTTGCTGGAAGGTTTTAATACAGAATGTTGTGTTCAAAATTCTTGCAACATCTTTTAAAGCATGTTTTACATATATTTGCCAGGACAGGAAAAAGTTCTGCATTTAATCATTACTTGAAGCCATATTTCTTTTTTGGTTTGCATATTTACTGTAAAAACATTTAATCTATTAATTATTTAATTGGTATGGTTGTTAGCCAACGATTGCCAATGTTAAGGTAAAGAATTCTTTAAGGCTGGACTTTTCAAATCTTACCTTGAGAAGTATTAGGTGATCCTGAGCTTGTTAAGTACTGATATTGTTGCTAAATCAGATTTTGGAGTGCCTTTCTCCAAAAGAGTGTTTCATTTTCCTTTACAGATTTTTGAAATTTCTCTCTGTAGTCAGTGGTACTGACTTGTTTGGTGACTTGCTTCTTTATTTATGTTAAATAGGAGCAGATTCATATCTGTGACCCCAGGAGGTGGAAAGCCTTGGAACACTCAGGGAAAGAGAGAAGCCTTTTAAAAGTTATATTTTCAATTCATTGTCAGACAAACATTAAAATAAATCTGATGGTCACACCTGTAAGACCCAGAGCTGATGTAAAGGCTCCATCCCTGGAAGCTTCACCTCTCCCTGTGCAAAGGATCAGCCCAGGAGCCTTCCCAAGAAAAGTTTATTTACAAAAGTGACTTAATTGGAGCACTGAGCTGACTTCAAATGTTTTTAGGGTATTTCCTGCTTTTTACATCTCCCAGAGTGGCCAGAGAATAACACAAACTAAGCAGAATTTCTGTGTTTGAGATATGAGCTGTGCTCTCTCTCCTCTGGATCACCAGAAACGTGGCAGCACTTTGCATTTGTTGCTGCACTGCTTTTATTTAGAATTGCCTGTACTGAAGGCATGTGTATAAATATGATTATTCAAAACAAAACCCCTGAACTTTAGATGTTTTGGATCAAGCATGATCTTATCTATTTTTGACACTGTTTCCTTGGTTACATGGTATCAAAGTCAATTCATTTTAAACACAGATATGCTGCTGCATATCCTTTAAAAAACGTGTTGGCATGGTACATCCACTAAACCTTGCTGCAGATAATGAGGTTCCTCCTTGGTGATCCTGTTCTTGTCCCATTTGGGGAAATGGAGAGGGGAGCTCAGTCAGGAATGAGTGCAGCTCAGTGCCCAGTTCCTTGGCTGCAAGTGTTGAGGGTAACAAAGATGGGAAGATATTGAGGGAACCAGCCCAGAGACTCTCCAGCTGTGTGAGGGTTTTGTTCTGTTTTCTCTGAAGAAGCTAATCCAGCTCTTCCTCCTAAAATCTTCTCTGGGGAGGTGCTGAAGTGGTGCAGACTCCTGGCTGGAGGCTGTGTGCTCAAGCTGCAGAGCTGCTCTAAATCCTTCAGAATTCCTAAATTGTGAAATCAAGTTCTGCAGGAGGAGACAGAAATGCTGAAGCTCTCAGTGAATGTAGACAGAATAAAGCAGAATTATTTGGCAATATCCTCTATCAACAGAACTGTAGGTGACCTCCTGTGACTCAGGATAGCCTGGGAGAAGTCTGAGCATGAGGAATCAGTGTAAAGCACATCCTGTGGGAACTTGTGGTGCCTTTCTACAGGATTTGGGAAGTGCTTTCATCATTTCAGCCTGTGCTGAATTATTGCTTTTCTATTATTTATACCCCAAAATATTACTATAACAATACCATATGCATATTAATAACCTCGTCTAGGATTTGATCTGTAATTGAGAATAGATTTTATATTTGATTCATATTTAATAGAGAACCAAACTTTTCTCTTTAAAGGGAAATGATTACTTACTCTTTATTTTATGCTAGCAGCTCTTCCTGGAGTCTGAGCTCTGTCATGTCATGCATTATTAGATGGTTCTTTGTGCTCAAAACATTGAGAAAAATGTTGGGCAGAATTTCTGGCTAGAGAAAAGAAACACAGAATTTTACTTTTTAATTAAAAAAGAAAAAAAATTAATACATGGATCTTTTCTGAAAGCCTGGCCAACACTGTCACTGCCAGTCCAACCTTTTCCTTCTCTCCTGTTTTCAGAAGAGACAAATTATCTCTCTGAGCTGCCAAAGGTGGTGCAAGACTTGTCCTGAAGGATGCAAACCCCACATTATTGAAAAAATATTGGTGATGGTGTTGACATGGCCACAGTTCACATGTTGCTATTTCAGGGTTATTTTGTATTTTTTTACCTCCATTCATATATTTTCATTTGTTATCACATTCTCAGCAATGCATTAAAAAAAAAATCATTCTATAACTCAGAAGTAAAAAAATTAAACTTGACTTTACCATAGCAAGAGTGTCAGTTAAGATGGTGGAGCTCAGAATCTTTTATTCTCAAAGACAGATTCTTATTCCACATCCTGCCAGGGAAGAAGACAGCTCCTTTGAAAGATCATTTTAATTCAATACATGCACTTTATAAGAATTGATTTTAATTTCACATATAAGAATGTCATTCACTGATGCCAAAGCACTAAACTATGGGGACTGTTTTCATGAAAACTAAGTTGTAGTTGATTTTTTTTTTTTTTTAGCTCCAAATGAATAAATTTTCTTACTTTATAGATGGAAAGATGAGCCATTCTATCCCAACTTTTAACTAAAGACTCCAAAGGTGCATCTATGGGTACATTGCAGTGCCTCTCTGGGAGAATAAAAGGAGAAAAGGATCTGGATTGTGTGCAGAGCTTCATCTACCCTATGAAAGGAAATTCATAGGGTATTCCTCAAAAATATTCCTCAAAAATTCCATAAACACAGGAAAAATCACATTTTGTATCATTCTTGAGTCTGACTCAAGAAAGCTGAGGCAAGTAATAATACCCTTAGGAGATAATTTGACTTAAATAGCAAACATAAAGCAAATCCAGACTTCCCAGCTGAGAGACTCAAAACTCCTGTTTGAGATCTGGAGACAGCAACAGGCAAAGGCAAAACCTGGGGAAGGATGAAGTTGGAAGTGGGGCATTTTAACCAAATTATTGGGAAATATTCTCCAGGAGAGCCAGAACCTGGTGCTGCTTCCCAGAGGAATGAGTCTGTCTGTCTGTCTGTCTGTCAGAGAGTTCCAGATGTGGAAGGAAGGAGCTTTTCTCCCTCAGTGGTGCTGACCCCACATGGTGACTTGTTTCTTTATTTATGCTAAATAAGAGCAGATCCATATCTGTGACCTCAGGAGGTGGAAAGCCTTGGAACACTCAGAAAAAGACAGAAACCTTTTAAAAGTTATGTTTTGAATTCACTGTCATGCAAAAATTGAAATAAATCTGATAAAATAGATCTGATATATTAAAATAAATTCTCCCTCACGTCTGCACTCCAGTGACAGAAAACACATTAAATGCTGGGAGTATCTGACATTTCCAGGGTAGTTTACTGCAAGTTAACAAACAAACAAAGGCCATTTCTGCAGATTCTCACATGGCCTTGTGTTTTTGGAATTGCTGCTGTGAAATAGCCAACACATTGCTATGCCACTTTTTAAAGAATTTAGGCTAAACCCTTCTCACTCAAATGTGAATTTGACCTGTATTTAGAGTGCTGCATGTTCCTTAAAGTTATTGTTGCTGCTGAAGTTATCTTTATGACAGTTTTGCATATTTTTGTCCAATAGCTTTTACATTGAAATACAGGGTTTGTCCCCTAAGTCTGTGCATTAATGAAAAGATTATTTTAATTAGTGTAAGGTCAATTTAGCTTAATGTTTCTTCACTTAATATCTCTGCTAATAGTTACTGGGGAAAAAGAAGAGTGAAGAAAATGATGAAATAATAGGAAATAGTGAAAATTGGTTAATTATGAGCTGAGGCTGATACTCTCTACAGCAGAGGGGCATGCAGCTTTTCCATGCCTTTATTCCCTGGGTGTTTTTAGCTCCTGACTGCACAAGGTGCTGGTGCCAAGCTGAGTGGGCAGCAATTACACAGGGCCATGAGAGAGAGCAGCTCCAGCAGCACAGACCACACAGCCTCCTCTTCAGCTGGGAATTTCAATTTGCCTCTTGTCTCTCTAATTTTCAAGAAACTTTTAGAACTTTGTGTCTGATAGATTAACAGATAATGCTCCTTTTTCTGAAGAAGGCAGGCAAAATGTTTGAGAGAGACCTCACTGAAAATTCACCAATGGATTTCTTATATTCTAAGGATACTTTGTGGCCCATCTGGTCATGAATTTATTGGTAAGAGCAATAAAATGGGAGAATGATTCTCATACATCTTAATATAAACAGTAATATAAACCATCATATCTGGGTGTGGGATTTTAGCATTTTGGTTTTGTGCTGTAAGCATCATTTGAATATCAACACAACCTCTGCCCAGAAGGAACTTCCAGAACCTTCCGTGGTGCTTAGAGTGTGAAAAGCTGCTTGGAGAAGGCCTTAGTTTGGATGCTGGAGCTTGATTGCAGTGATCAAAAACTGTTCTAAAATTGGGAATTTGCCCCACAGATGGTGCATTGTGAACTTGAAATTCCTCTTGATTTCCTCTGAGATCCTAAATAAATGCAGGGCACTTGTTCACCCTCCCAACACCCAGGTTTGGGTGTTGCTTGTAGGTTGTTTTTTCTCTACTGCTTTATCTCTCTGTTCCCTCACAACCCACAAAGCCTCTTGTGTTGGAGTTAGTGCTCTTCCTACTTCTCACCAGAGTGTTTTCAGAAGATTTCTTGGAATGCTTCCAGTCTTCCTGCAGCATTTCTGTGCTGGCATTAGTGTTTCTTGCTGCCTGAGCAGGGTGCAGGCAGCTTTGCCCCCAGCATTGCCCTGCTGAAGTTCCCTGCTTGTCAGAGACTGGAGCCAGGGGTGCTGTGCTGTCCACCTGATCCCCTTCAATCCCTGCTGCCAGACACACACCCTTCCTTCTCTAATCCTTATTACTGCTGAATTCCTGCAGAAATTGCATTTCTTTGAGCCCTTCTGAGCTGTGTTTTGGTTCAGCTCAGTGCAGGCTTCTCCCAGTCCAGATCTCTGATTAGCAGTCAAGGAACTCTTCTGAATTTCCTCGGCTCAATCATTCTGAGGACGTCTGAATTTTTCTTTGACACTAAAGGGAATTCTGAATTTTTAGATTTGTGAACTCTTAGGTAGTCACTCATGGTACTGTACCTCAGGAATTTTAATCTGTGGATTCATTGCCAGGTAAATGATGGGGTACAGGTAACAATTTCTGGAGACACTTTGCATTCAACAGAAGGGTCTGAAAACACAGGAGGCTGTTTTCACGTGGTGAGTAAACCTTTGGTATGCTAATTTGATATACACAAGTGACAAAATCATGAGCTACTTTCTCCCCATGGGACACAATGATAATATATAATTCTGTCAGAACAAGATGTGTGTAAATGAGGTCATTTAAACTTCAAGGGTGCTCAGGCACTTTGATATGAGCTCTCACACTACACCAAGTGAAACTTAAGATATTTTTTTAAGTACTAGGAGCAAGTTTAATACCCATTCCAATTGGAGCTATTCCAAGACTATCTGAAATCTTGGATTACAGGTGAAAAATCAGAATAGGGGGAAAAAAATTGTCACAGAATAGATCTTTTCTGGAATGATTCAAAGTTTTTGTTAAATTGCAATATAAATATAATAGCAATGACTCCAAATGTGGGTCTTTCTAATGTTCTTCCTCCAAGTTTTACTCTAGAATCTACGTACTTAGATGTCATCTTAAAGAATGTGATTCCCTTTATTAATTTATTATATTATTTATTACATTTATTATTTATGATATTATTTATTACATTAAATAGCATTTAGTCCAATAGCAAGTAAAAGCAAGCATAAAAGCCAGCACAAAGTCTACTAGGCCAGTAATATTCTATACTTTTCTAAGCATAAAATTGTGAGATTTCACTCTGAAGTCAGTTAAGGACATTTTTTATCATTTTGCTTTTGGAATGCTCTTTGTAAACTAATAAGGATGTAATATTTTCTTCCCTGGTTTTTGGTTTTGGTTGGTTTTTTTGTGGGGGAAGGGGGTGTCACTGTTGACTCATTACCTGAGGCTGTGCTAGAAAATCCCAAGTAGTTAATATTTCTGTCAGATGCCTGACAGAATTCAGATTCTTTACAGCTCTGACTGTAAAGAATCCATTCTGCCAGAACAGGTAACCTGCAGCAAACAGGCTATGACAGCTTGACTAGTGATTAAAAACAAAAAGGGGAGGGGAAGATGATGATGATGATAATGAAGGTTAGTTTACTACTGTCAGAGTCCTTCACAGACCTGTGACAAACCAAGTTTAACACTCAAATAACAGGAAAATGCAGTGGAAAGCTTCGTTGCAATTTGCATTAGTGTGATATGATTTGATCCTACAGCTGCACTCAGCCAACACCTGAGCCATGGCACTGCTGGTGCAGTCCCTGCCTGTTGGGGTTAATGTGTGCATCAGCCAAGCTCCTTTCCCTCTGATCACTGCTCTGAAAGGAATAAAGGAAAGACAGCAAGTGTTCAGGTCTGGGATTGTTTGAAAAGAGTGAAATTGCATACAAAAGCTGGTAATGGATTTATATTTTTGTACCAGCCATATGTCTCAGTATCTAACACAAATGCCCTTGTGTATTTTGTAATAGGACCATATTTAGAAGGAAGAGTTACATATAAAATGTGTTAATGCAGTTTTGCTTTTTTTCTACTGTCCATATGTCTTGGCAGCAAACATCTGTAGCCTTTGACATTAATATTGTGTATCTTATGTTTAAAATTTCTCTTTCTTGGAGCTCAGATATGAACCTGTCCTTAATCAGTGTGAAAAAAAAAAAATAAAAGAGTAAAACAAGCCAAAAGGGAAACCAAAGAGATAAAAATTAGACTTTGAACTTTTGCTCTTTGTGTGTGATGCATAGGGAGGAGACTGCCAGCCTGCCTCAGAAAAGGCCAAGGACTGCATAAGCTCCCTGATAAAAATGTCTATCACATTCAGCTCAGGTGGTCATTTAAGATGAAGAGGGAAGCTCCATCAGCAGAGCAGTGTGAGGAAGCCCACCTGTGGTTTGTGTGTCTGCACTGCACTGATTGAGGCACTGGGGAGCTGAAAGTCATTCAGACACACACCCTGGGATTCATCAATTAAATATAAACCATTCAAACAAACGCCAGGAAAACAAAGCTTTACACGGCTGGGTTCACATTTTGCTGTGTGTTTTCTCCATGATTGCTTCTCTTCACTGAGAGAAATAAGTGCTCATGCCTGGGAAAACTTGGAGCTAGAGAAAAAACATTTTTGAAGTGGTTTATAAGGGTTAAAATTACCATATAATGGTTTGAGATGGAAGAGACCTTAAAGATCATCCCATTCCATGGGCAGGGACACCTTCCACTATGCCAGGGTGCTCCAAGCCCCATTCTTGGGCACTTCCAGGGATCCAGGGGCAGCCACAGCTGCTCTGGGTGCCCTGTGGCAGGGCCTGCCCACCCTCCCAGGGAACAATTCCTTCCCAAGATCCCATCCATCCCTGCCCTCTGTCAGCTTGAAGCCATTCCCTGTGTCCTGTCCCTCCATCCCTTGTCCCAAGTCCCTCTCCAGCTCTCATGGAGCCCCTTGAGGCACTGGAAGAGGCTCCAGGATCTCCCCAGCACTTTCCCTCCTCCAGGTGTGCACCTCCAGCCCAGCCCAGAGGAGAGCAGAGGTGACATTCTCCAGAGCTGCTCCATCCTGTCCCCAGGGCTGGACACGGTGGGCTCTGAGGAGAGGAGCATCCCCTCCCTCCCCCTGTGCTCACCCTGCTCATCCTTTGGCTTTCTGGGCTCCAGGGCCCCTTGCTGGCTCTCTGTGCTCAGTTCAGACACAAGGATGCCATGAGGAAGGGTGACAAATTTGCACAAACCCAGGAATTCGTGCTCCAGCAGCACAGAAAAAGCAACAAAACAGAAAGGACTCATTTCTGCTGTGATTCCTTCCTAATGCTGCACTTGGAGGGGTTAGGATGGGGTTAAAAAGCTAAGTGGTATTTAACAGATGATAGGATGAATAAATGATTATAACCAGTCAGAATATTTTTAATGTATTCATTGTCCTAATAATATGACTAACTCCATATTTATATCACTTATTATTGCCTTACATTTCAGAAATGTGAAAACATATTTCAGGCTTATTCTCACCTTTCAGAAATGTCTGAGCATTGTCTAGCAGATATTTTTGTAATCATTACTTATGGAATATTTAGACAATTACTAATATGGATCTGGATGTGACTGCAGCCTTTTGGAATTAAGATCATTTTGCCAAAGTGGTGTTTTTAAAAGTGTTTTTTGTGGCATAAAACAACGTAATTCTTCTGTATATTAAATAAATGGCCTTTTTTTTTTTTTTTTTTATATCGCCTGAGCTGGTTCCCCTACCTCTGCAGTACTTTTATTAGTTTGTAACATGCTGCTCCCAGGATAGCACCAGATGGATCTGAATATATGATGGCTTTTTAACAATAGTCTGTCATCAGTGACTGCTCCTCTAAGTGCTCTTCCCTTCATTCAACAGCTAAATGGACTCTTAAAGCATGAAAAAGAATAGATATGCATCTGTTATTATACGAGCTTTATTAAGATAGAACTTGCTAAAGATCAGGTAAATTACAGTAAATCATGTAAATACAGTTGTTTCCTTAAATCTAAGAGGACAGAGATGTCTTTTTAATGCACTGTGGGCACCTGCCCACACTGTGTGTGTTTCCTCACTGCTCCTCTGCCACAGACAGCATTTGCTGATATATTTAGCAGCAAGGAATAGCCACAGTGGTTGTTTCACTGGGCATTAAATGATCTGTCAGACATGAAAGTTGACAATTTATCCACCTGAACCAAAGAACTCTTTGCCTCCCTCCACAGATGTGCATGCAAAATAAGCTATCTCTGCTCTCCAAGCTTGGTCTCCTACCAGAAGGAAGTGGGGGGTTTGCCAAAATGGAATGGAAAAAGAATTTCAAGGCTGCAGTAGGGATAACTTTGCATCTCTTTTGTCTTAATTATATTAACAGAAATACCTACTAATTTATTTGAAGAAGCTTTTTGAACCAAAGCCCAGAAAGATCACCTGCTCAACATGGAATTTTGATGCGACAAAGGCCCTGCATTTGGAAGATACTGAGATTTCACAACAAAGCTGCTGTGAGTTGAACATGTTGCTTACCTCCTCCTATTTTCCTACCACCAGAAATAGTAAATATTCCTGCCTACACATGCAATGCTAAACAGTTTATCAACATGCAAGGAGCAGGTGCAGTACCTGGTGGCATCATATTTCAGGAGAAATAAATAGGACTCTGAACTGATGAAACTCGTCCCATCAGGCCCCACTATCTCATATCTAAAGCTGACTTCATTTCCAAAGGATATATTGCCTTGTGCTAAAGAATCCTCTTATTTCAAGAAACCTACAGAGATGCAAGGAATATTTTAGGATGTGCTTTTACTGCAATGACTGCTGAGGTAGGGATAGAAAGAGAGACTCTTCTTTACACAAGAATAAACTAACTCCCTCATGATTTAAAAAGATGTTCCTTCTCAAGCTGTGCCTTTATGGTACCATAGAGATATCTCAGATCAATATACACAATTCTCATTTGCTGTTTCACTGGTATATGACAGATGCAAATCTGCTGTGGACGTGGACCTGGACTGGTGCCAGGAGCTTAATTTCCCACCCAGCTCTGCTGTTCACAGTGAACAAGTCTGATTTGGGTCAGGTTTGGGTTTTTTCTCCCCTAAATTGCAGTTTTACTGGACAACAAAACAGTTCTCACTTGTTTTCTGCAGATTCTCAATAGTTTCATTAAAAAATCATAACACAAAGCCAGTCCATTCTGGGGATTCTGGCTGCAGGAACGAAGTGGAAACCATAAAACATTCTCCTAGTCCTCAGAAGCTCCCACCAGAGCTTCCCTCTAAACCAGTCTGGGAAATCAGGTGAACCCCACAGTGTGGCCTGGCATTGGAAATCTTTTTCTGTTCACCACCCCAGAATCCAAATCAGCTTATACAAACCCATTTACAGTCGGGTAAAAGCTGAGAGAAGTGATCTGCCAACCTAAAGAGTTCGTTCTCATCTCATATTTCTAACAAAATGTTTCCTGCTCTACCAAGAGAAGCCCTCCTGGCTGAAGAGGTGACCCACCTGGATGGCATTTGGCAGTTTTAGTGTGCTCTGGATTTGTCTGCCTTTAGTCTCACACTTGAGGAATATTTATGTAAATAATTTCTGAGATTCATCCAAGAGACACATCAAATGTTATAGAAAAAAGGGGATCTGACCAGGAATGCGTTTTGATCTGATTTATAACAGACTGCTTGAAGAAATATGAGAGTTTAAAGTGGCTTGATGTAAATCTCTATTGAAAAGTATTGACAGCTGGACTTGATTTTCTGGTGGAGTTTTTTAATCACTGCATTTGACTTCCACTGCTCTGGTGCCTTGGATCCAAGGTGTACAGCACTGAATGGCTCTGAATATGTCATTTAAATTTTAAAATAATAGGACCATCAAGCCGGAAAGGATTCATTTGCAGAGCATCTTAAATTTGACTTTTTGTGAGAATTACTTACAGGGAAGTGACAGCTGATAAATTACTACTGCTGTATTTTTATTAGGCTTAAACAGCTGAAATGTAGTTTAGTTTAAAGTATTTCTAAAAAATAGAGGAGGAGCAGGTCCACTAAACTGTGCTGGGAGAGCTGGGAAGTGACCTTGGGATTCTCCCTCAGCTCCGCTCTGAGCCAGTTCTGGGTACCCTTGGTGTTAGAGCAGATTTTTGGGGAGGTGACAGAAAGTGAGCACTCCTGCTAGGAATGCCATGTGGATCCCTGGAAGCCTTTCCTGCCATGGGTGAGGGGGATCAGGTCCATCTTTAGGGCCAGGGATCTTTCTGCAGTGTTTGGAAGGGGTTTCACACGTGATATTTTTGACTTTTACAGCTAAAGTTGCTGTGGTGAAGAAGCAGAAGGAGAGCCTGTGGTATTTTCATTGGGAGACAGTTAAATAGAAGTCCTGTGACTTTTTTGAAAAAGGAAGTTTTCCATTTGTAGCTTTCCATTAGGTAGCTTTTTCTTATAAATTCACAAATCCCCTTCCCTTATACATTTTTGTTGCTTTGATTCAAGTCACTCAGTAATTCTAAGGAGAATGATAAATGTACAAAAGATGCCTGTTTGTTCCAAAAGTAAAGGAATGAACTGGAGAGAGAGAACCAGACAGTAGAAACACAAAACTCTTTGGTGTTTAAACTTGCACCTTATTTTCCACTTTTACATTGCATAGCTCTTACCAAAATAATGACTCCACTGTTTACTTCTGGCACTGTTTTACACAGTATTTGTCTTTTATTTTCTAAAAATCATATTTCTTCATTCCTCATTGCCAAATGGCTGTCAGACAGGAGCCCTGTTTGGTCTGGGGTCCTTCCAAGGTTCCCCTCCACACTTCCCTCACTGTTTCAATCCCCTGTCACCACCAACATTACCGAAACAGGATGAAATAAAAAAAAACCAGCAGATTTAGGATTTTCTTCTGCTACATTTCTCTTGATAATTCCTATTTCTTTCTCACAAACGTCCTAACCCTGTGTTTGAACAGACAGAAGGCTGAAGTAATTGTCTTTTGAAAATAAATGGGAATTAATAGACACTGAAATAGCCATGAGGCAGGTGAGAAAGGTTCATGCCAGAAAGGATTTGCACAATGTTTTTATTGTAGTGACTCCTCTTTTAGGGTTTTTACTGCTTGTTTAAAAGTACATGAACACATTCCTTTCCTTGGTGAATACAAGGAGGCTTATGCATTAAATAAAAACTCTTGCATAATAAATTTCCCAGCCTGATGTTCTTCAACTGAAATTTCTTGTAAATGGAATAATCTCTTGGAGCAGCAGGTGACAAGGGAAGCACAGATGTGATCTCGTGTGTGTGAACAGATCCTGCTCTGTGTAAGGCTGCTCTTACCACTGTGTGACACCAATCCCTGCAGGACAATTTTCCCTTTGGCTTTTCTCTCCTTGGATAGTCTTCTGGGTTATTTAATTTATTCCTTCTAACTTTTATAGAGGGCAGAATGTATCCACTTAATATTTTTCCCTCTCCCATTCCTCATCTGTTTTTCTGGCTATCTTATTCAGGAAGTTTAGAAGATGTTTTTTCCCTGAAAGCAAGAGGAAAAGCAAGAAATTTTGGACTCTGACAAATGAAAGTCCAATGAGTTACTAAATCTTCCACCTATCTTTTTTTTTTTTTGTATAGCCTTTTACCTCATAGCAAAAAATTCTCTGAAAGGTTCTCTGCACTATGCAAATAATATTGTGTAATTGTATATCAGCAATTGTTCACTGAGATCTACATCTCCAGAAGGCCTTCTCAGTTCTCATTTTGTATAGAATAAGTTCAGTGTGTGCCCAGGTGTTGAGCTGTAACTCATATTTTATTTAAATCTGAAGTAAATGGTCTGGAAGTTATACAAGAGTGATATCACAGGAGTCTGCCAGACCATGGAAACTCCCCCAGTTTGTAATTTGCAAAGCTCCATCCACCTTTTAATTGCTGAAAAAAAGGGTGGATTGGATATTACAGCACTGCAAACAGTACTTGGGAACAATGTGGCTTTTCCTTAGAGAGAATTCACTGCATTTTTGTTCTGGAGGATATTAAAGGTCTCTAATGATCTCCTAAAAGTAATACAGGGCAACTAATTATCTCCTTGAAATACTCATTTCAGCTTTGCTCAAGTACATGGAGCTCTCACTATTACCAGGAGAGGGCAGGGAGAAGACATTGGAGATTGTGTCCCTAGGAAATGCAAATTTACTGGTGTTCACCAGTCAGGAGCTTGGATTATGTGAGGGCATTTTCCCTGCAGGTGAATAATGCATCATTACAGAGGAAGAATAACTTTTTGTGGTGTCCTGTAAATCAGGAGAGAGATCTTTTGTCTGATTTTTAGTATGACCATTTCACTGAGTGCATTGGATTGATTACTGGCTCCTGAACACTTACCAAAAAAAAAAAACAAAAACCAAAAACCAAACCAAACCAACAAACCCAAAACAAACAAAAATAGAGTTGAAAATCTAAGAGAAATTTGTACTTATGGAACTCATTCACTCTTACCTTCCTCTAGCTCTTTAATTTACCTTTCTGTGCTAAAATCAGGAAATCTGCCATTTCTCTGCTCCATTCTGAAACCTCACTCAAATCAACCAAGTGACTCCCAAAAGCCAAACCCTTCTCTGATCTTGGCCAACAGAAGCCCATCAAGTACCACAGAAATACTTTTACCAAGGATGAATTCTTTACTTGCCAGCCTTTGACTCACACCTTCAGCATAAATATTCTATTAATATTAATATTTCCTGTGCTTTATTGCCTCAGTTTAGAGCAAAATCCCCAACAGAGCTGCCCTGTACAGGCTTTTTGCACACTCACAAGAGCTGTAGAACTCACATTCTACGAGAATGAGTAGAAGGCAGTTGTGCAATTGGATAAAAAAATCCACATTGTGTGCCATGGGTAGTTAGTTATTGGGTTAAAAGTAAAAATAATTTAAGTATCATTTTTAATTAAACAGTTTATCCTTAAAAAACCTTATTAAAAAAGAGGTAAGACTTCATTTTTAATTTATTAAAATAAAGTACTATAGAACTCACAATTTGTGAGACAGTAATATAAGTAAAAACTAATAAATATCTAAATCCAAACAAAAAATACCATCTCACACATTTAATCCCAACCTTAATAAAAGAAATATATAGACTCAACAAGTGAAGGCTGTTGGGATTTGGCTCTGGTGGCACCTTCAGGATCTTACCAAGCCACCACAGTGCACATAAAATGAAGACAAATTTCCCTTCAGTTTCTCTGCCATTTTTCATTCCTTGTGTCTTTAGGAAAAGACAGGGAGAGAAAGCAAGAGGACAGTTCTCCTGACAGAGAAGAATTTAGGAGAGCACCACCAAGATGTAATTTTTTGTTCTACTCTTTGAGTGAACTTGGTTGCTTTATAAGTGAAAATTTGGGATTCTCTGTCCTTTCTAAGCTGTTGACTTAGCTGCAGCATCAGGTTCAAATTTATTCTGAAGCTTCTTTTCTTTAAAACAAAACATCTTTTTACTCACAGCAGAGTCATAATGAACCAAAGCTTATTCTATACATGACAGTAACAGCTAATATTGCTGTAAATTTACCCAGATTTAACTCCTACTATCTTATACTACCTGATTGTTATAGAGCCAGAAGTATGTTACTTAATGTGAGTAAATTATTATTATTATTATTATTATTATTATTATTATTATTATTATTATTATTATTATTTTTATTATTTTATTTTATTTTGCTGGCATTATGCAAAGTAACTGCATGAGGTGTTTAGTCACCAGAGATAGGAGCAGAAATGATTCTAATAAATGGAACTGCCAGGAACACGATTTTTCCTTTATTCTTTTCCTTTTTCTCAAGCTGAATCTCATTATAATAAGCTGAAGTTTGATAATGCTCTTGGAGATGCCATCAGGAATACATCCCAATTTGTCCTGTAAAACTGGCTAATATACATTTGTATGTGAAATGCAGCAGCAGATCTTACAAGATACACACATCCAAGCACGGGGTAGTTAGTGTTGCATGCATTATTTATGGCCTCATTTGGCTTTTAATGTGAGTAGATTGTGGGAATTGCCTGGACTGATATCTCTGGAGCATCCTGGTGCAGAAAACAAAAGAGCTGCAGAGCAGCTGTGTGCGGGTGGGGAGGAGAGCTCTGAACTTTTCCAGGATCAGGGGAAAATAAGGAATAAAATGAAGCATTCAACCTCTGAGTAACAAGAGCAAATTTGGTCCAAATCAGGTGGAAATTCCTCAGCAAGCTGAGATTGTCTTTCTGCTCATAAAACAAGCTTTGTGCATCAGAGACCTGATCCAGTCAGACTTCCCAGGGATTTGTGGTGGGATTGGGATGTTAGGGATGCTCTCTGTGGGTTTGTGCTCTGTGGCACCTGCTGAGGTGTGGTCAGGCTCCAGAGCTGCTCCCAGCTGAGCTTTGCTGGGCTTTGTCCCACCTGAGCACTCACAGGTCATAAAGCCACAACCTTTAAAAACTCCAAACACCTCTGTTCTTAGTCAAGAGTGTCCTCAGCAACCCGGTCTTGTAATTAAGCTATTTAATGACCCTAAAGACTATTTGAAAGCCCAAAATAATAGGTATGACCTTGATTTAACATAATTAAAAAATAAAAGTAAATTAGTTTCCCTCAAAATCTCATGCCTTATTTTGAAGCTGGCCTTAAATACTGTTTAGAGGTAAGGAAATGAAATGGAAAATTCTGCAATCCTTTTTACTGTCTCTGGCAGCCTTCCAAACACAGAGCCCAAAGCCAAATACTCATTTTAACCATATTTTGTTGGAAAAGATGCTTTAAGCAAATTAATTCAGTTTAAATCTGGAACACTTTAATAATGTGTGGCTGCTGATGTTGATTAGAATAAATATTGTGCATTTGAAACATAATAGTCTTGTCTGTAGCAAGACACAGTTACTACACACTTCTAAAAGGATGGAGCAGCCTGACTGCAGTGCTAAGAAACTTTCATAACTGTTGGGATTGCAGCATTAATGTCCAGCTTTCCATCTCTAGCTGGGTCTGATCATTCTCCTGCTTTTTTACTTCTGAGAAATTCAACAATTTATTTAGATTCACCAAGGATCATGTCCAGAAATTGAATTTGAGAAGCAAAACTACCCTGTCTTATCCCCAGTGTACAGATCTTTTTGATTTTTAGTTTTTTCTTGCAGAGCTGCCTCTGACACAGACATATCTGGAACATGCAATTAATCACATCTAATGTCATCTGCTGGGAGAATATTACATTGTGAGGACCCTTCATGTGATTTTGAAGACCCTTAATGTGATTTTGAGACTATTTTTAACACAAAAGGAGTTTAGGCAGTTGCAGGAAATCTTTGTTATCACTGTGCAACTCTATTTTGAAATCAAGCTGAAGCCTGGCTTTGCCAGTGATGACCTTGGTGACACAGGGATGGATCAGTCAGACCTTCACCTAACTCAGGGCTCACCTATAAAGTGAATTCCTCCTTTTATAGCTCAGTCTGTGCCTCTCTCCTCAGCCTTTCTTGGCCCATTTGGGTATGAAATCACCATTTTGATTTGCCTCAGACATGGCCCTGTGTAAATGGTGCTGTAAAATATCAAATTACTCACTGAGGTCAACCCCTTTTGCCCCAGACAGGGTCAAACTCTTCCCTCTCCTGAAACTCAAACAGTGAAATGAAGACAGCAATGTGAATTCCTCTTACCTTGAGCAGGTAATTAATACCCAGCTCCAAAAAACAGTCTCAAAGGAAGGTTTTATCTTTTTTTAAAAAACTTCCATTATATTTTCAGCTATGAATATCAGTAAGATGAACTCAATTTACAGCAGCAGGACACACAAACAAACCTGCAGCTCTAAGAGCAGAGCTGGAACCCTGGCAAAGCCTTTTCCCTGCTCTGCAGAGGAGCAGTGATTATCCCCTGTACCCAGGGCATCCTGCTGGACTTTCCTGCCTGGTTCAGCTCCTCCTGAGGATCACTCAAGGAACTCTTCCAAGGCCCTCACCACCACCTTGGCCAGCTGTGACTTAGAGGTACTTCTGTGGAAATTAATAATTGATGTCTAAATAACATGAGGACAATTTTCTTCCATTCCACAGGAATCTGTATGAGGAAGGACAAATCAAATAATCTGTTATAGTAGATAAAGAGTCCAGTTTTTGTTTGAATATTGCATCCAGACTTTATCTGTAAAGATTCCATTTTAAGGATTTTCTGGAAATGAGGTTATTTTCAAAGCAGAAGATGCTGGTGTAATGTTAATAATTTGGAGACCATTGTGTCAAGGCTTTAGTGCCTTTGTGTAAATGTGCTTATGAATAAAATCAAGCAAGTAAAAACCACTCTTTGAACACGGTGCCTTTTGAAGATGCCAGAATACTGAAAGTATTGGTTTGAAAAGGTTTTTCCATAATTGACCAGCAGCTTTTTAAGGAAACAAAGTCAGCCGAGGATGCCACAAACCCAGAAATGCTATCAGGACAAAGTAGGGCTCTTATCTCCCAGGGACTGATTGATTGATAGTCATTTCATGGAAACAGTTATTTTTAGAAATTCAAATTAGTTTCCATTAAAGCTACTGCTTTTAATTATAAAAAAAATAGATTTACTGAAATTGAACTCTTAATGTGAGATTTAATAAGGTGAGTATTGAAACTCAGAGAGAGTTTGAAAAATTCCATTTGCGTCAAAACTTTTGTGTTCTTCTTCTTTAAATAGACTCTTCCCATTGAAATTCAATATAATATTTTGACCAATAACAGTTTCTGTATTTAAATTATCAATATGGAAATATAATTTCAACAATCATTTAAAAAGGTGTTTACATGATTATGTTTGCTGTTCTGGAATTTTCTTAAATACATTCTCTACAAAATTTGGTCTTAGAAAAACGTGTGGAATGTTAAGATGATAAAATTCTTTCCTGAACCACTTAACATACAATGATAGAGCCTGAAAAATCAGAACTGAGTAATAAAATGTTTTGAATTTATTGTTCATGGAAACATCTTTGAAGAACTAATTTGTGCATCTCTTATGTATGAATTTATTCAATTTTCAGCTATTTAGGTTTCTGTGTAAAATGGGAAGAAAATAAAGCACTTTGTTGCACTCTGCTCTTCCCAAGGTTATTTGTGCATTGGTTTTTTAGTTTCTGCTGTCTTTTTAAAAGAACAATTTTCTAAGTTGTTTCTATAGATAAATGAAACACACAATTATACAGGATAACTAAAAGTTGATTCTCTGCTTATCCAGAAATCATTTTTTTGGGATTAAGTAGCCAGTGCTCAGAAAGGAACACAGTGTCAAAGTCAGTACAATTCTGTATTAATGTTTCAGTTTTAAGATTTGGTATATTAAATTTAAATTTTCATTCATGACATAGATTTTCAAATCACAAAAAAAACCTTATCATGTTGTCCAGGGGACTTACACAACTGTGAGATCCTTCAGACCTCAGCTAGAATTTGAGATGCTGAATATCACTTAAAAGTTGTGAATTTTAGGGGAAGCTATAGATACCATTTAATTAAAATTTTTTGGGGAAAAAAAATGAGAAACAAATAATAAATAAGCTGTTTTAAATGTTTCTCATCATACATGAGAGATGAGATTGGAAATCGGGGCCAAGCCATAAATCTTTCAGAGTCCAGTAACATTTTATGTTGTCTTTTTCAGAAAAATTCAGTTTAAGAAGTTTTCACTTCCTTATATCTTTGCCTATTTCAGTGTCTGCTTCCTGACTTATCATTATTTTATTAAACTTTTTTTCAACTAGGTCTCCATAAAAGTGCAAGATATTACACAGATCTATCTCATGTTCTAGAGACACTGAGCCTTATAAAATAGCTGAGTAGTGTGAGAGAAAGGTAGTAGATAAGAATGATCCAATAACCAATTTTAAACCAATTGTGAATTCCTATAATTGTAACAAATAAAATAAAATACAAAGACAGGTTGGATTTTATTTGCATTTTTGCCCTATTATTGATAGATTGAGGAATATGGGGGTTGGTTTGGCTTGTTTAGTAGTATTTCCAATTGGGAAATGCTGCAGTAAAGTCTCATCCCTTCTGTTTCTCCAGGCATTAAACCTGGAACCATCACCAGGGCCAAAATCCAGGGGAATCTCAGCAAACCCCACTGCAAGGAGCTGAGTTCACAGACCAAGAAATCAGGATTTTATGGGTAAATATTCCTGTGGAAGGTATGGGTACATTTTATGGGTAAATATTGCCATGCAAGCTGGTTTTGGCTGATCTCTGTGGATGATCTCTCCGTGGCTGAGTTCCTGTGATCTGTGCTACTCCAGATTTACCAGGGGTAGCAGTGAGTGCAAACAGAATTCACTCCTGATTGCAGCAGGGGTTGGCAGACTGGGAGGCAGCAGGTCAGAGCTGTCAGGCAGTGATGGTAACACAAACAGGGAATTTCTCTGTGCTCATGGCAGGAAATGCTGGAATCAAGGCCAATTCAAGGTGGAATTACAGACTCCAAGAGCTGGTGGTGACCCCAGAGAGGAGGGGGTGGGAGATGCTGCTCACAGTGAGGAAAGGGTCTGATCCAGGCTGGGAGAGAACCACAGCAAGCCTGTGGAACTATTTAAGAGGAGTGGAAAGTGTGTAGTAGGTGTAAAGAGCAGTTTATTTTAGCAACAGAGAAGGTGAGAAAATTCATTTAGCGGATCCCAAAAAGAATATTGTGCTGTCAAGCAGGAAGAACTGATAAACACTTCATACTTACAGACTTTTTAATTTATAAAAATTTCTGTATGCAGTGCCCCAGGCACACTTATAATCCTCTTCTTTAGCACATATAAAAATATAAGTTGACCCAGTGTCACCATCTCCCAGTCTGTTGGAAATGGGAGAAGAGATCAGCACTTCAGCCTTGGGGACTGCAGCATTTCTGTTCCATGGGTTTTCCTGGTAAAAATCCATCAATAATGCCCCTTTCTGGTACAGTGCACTGCCCTCATGGGTGGCCTCCCTTCCTGTAACTTCAGGTGAACCATCAGCAATTTTAAGAACACCCTCAAATTGTCTTGGTTTTTTTCATGCAATTGGAATTACTAAACACTGAAAAGAATTCTAGAAGAACAGTCATGGGAGAGTGTAAACTCCTCATTTTTTATTCTCAACACAAGTCGTGGGCAAAAAAATAGCAATAACCATAGCTCAACTGGGGTGTCATAAATATTCTGGCAAAACAGTTGGGAAGGATACACACTCCAGTTTAGGGAGATTTTAATGAAAAATAATGTACCAAGAGTAATTCCTCTTCTCTAATGAGGGAACTTTCAATTTCCATTGATCTCAGCTATGGATGTATCACACAAAAATCTTGTAAGTAATGAGATTTAAAGCATTTAAGCTTAAGTTGACATTTTCTCCCTTAAATTTAGCTGTAACCTGTCACCCAATTTATGCACTTCACAGAGCATTGGGCAGCTTTGCATGGGACTATTCCCAGTAGGAGATCACATTAAACTCCATCTTCCACACACTCTGTCTTACTCAAATCACAAAAAAATGCAGTGTTTAAAAATAATTGTGGCCATATTTTCTTCTCAAATGTCCTTCAGTTCCCTTTAGTTGTGGCTAAATACACCCAAGCTATGGTAGTTTTTTTTTCTTATTTTTCATCATGTGAGGTGATTCTCTTACACCTGACAGCTTTCTTTCAAGCCCTGGTTTCTACAAGATATATTCAAATGTGTAATTAAATACACACCCTTTTCCTAAGGTGCTGTGTGATGGCCATAAAAAAATAGAGAGTTAAAGATTTTTGTCTCACTAGTAAATATTGCGAAGATTTCTCTTTTGTTGCTTATATTTAGCTTTTAATGGTTTATTGAAAGGGGTGATAGTGAAACTGTTCTTGTTAATCAAGAGTTAGAAGGTGTGGAATGACTAATCAGAGAAAAATAACAGCTGGAAGCAAATCCCTTCCCACTGTTGGAAGTATGGGGAAATACTGAGAATTCTGGAGAAAGACTAAAATACACTTTATATGAAAAAACCTGGACAAACCGGAGAATGAGCTTTGCACACAAAGAATCTGGGTGTGTAATGCTGAACAGATTTCCTAAAGATAGTAAGGGAAAGGAACCCCCTGAGAAAGAGTGAAAATGAGAAACCTTAGGACAGAGTGGGGAAAGGAATTATCAAATTTATGCACATGAGAATAACACAGAATGAAACAGCAACGAGGAGATTTGGAGTAGACTCTTATCTGGTGACTTGTTATTCCAGAGGGAATTCTGCAGATAAAAGACAATGTCAGAGATCTATGGAAACCAAAGGGGAAAAAAAAACAGGCAGTTTATGAAATTTGTAGTAAACACAGCCACTATACTAAAGCTTTAAATAATTCAAGAAAATATGGGGGATTTCTGTGTAAAATATATAATTTTTGGCACCTTGGACTAGGGTGGTGAGAGGGTTATTTGTAGAGAGCAGCTCTGTTCTTGAGCATCAGTGAAGATGGAGGAATTCAATGCAGAATTAACAACCTCAGACTGAATAAGACCAAACTTAGCATTTTATTTTGGCAATCCATTAACCTCAAAGATGTTAATGTACTGAAATCTAAACATAAGAACAAAGTTCAAAGCTGTTAGAAACACTGAACTCTGTCAGCAGGTTCTGTTGGTGGTGTAGTAAAATATGAATTTGCCTAAAACACTTCCAGACGGTCACCCCTGTGACAGGGAAGCCAAAGAATGAAATTCAATGTTTTCAAACACATTCCTGCTGGTTCCATCACTAACTCTTTTTTAACCCATTGGTGGCACTCGTTTATATCCTCCAAACCTAACTAGGAGCCTCTGAGACAGAGTATTGCAGAAATAGAGTATTACAGAATGTGTTATTTGCCATTTTTGTACATCAAAAATTCTGTCAACCGTAGAGAAAAATAATGCAAAATAAGGATTAAAAAATTACCAAGGATATTAATGAGCACGATTTCAGAATTCCATTTTGAACCAGAAACTGATCACCTGTATTCTTCTAATATTGGATAAATATTGGATTTTTTAACATACAAATGCCCTGTCTTTTGTGTGCTGAAAGGACATTTCCACTACAATAGTTGGGGAATATTTCTGAAATACCTTTAGAGGTTTGTCAAAATATGTTTTATCTCTACTAGAGCCATTTGCAGATTTACTGAGTCAGGTATTTGTATCAGTCATAGATTGTTCCTATCATATTATTTTCATCAAGAACCTCAACAGAGTTCCTACAGACCTTTTAGAGGAGTCATTCAAAAGCAAAATTTCTATGAGGTGTGCTGATTACTGCAATGCTAACATCTTCATCAGTCTTTATTGTAACTTCTCATTAACTTATTGAGTTGGTTGAGTTACTCAATATTGAAATCAGGGTTGCTTTAAAAAAAATCTATTTTTAAAGAGCTGTGCCATCTGGCAAAGCACTATTGATAGCTGTGAACAAAGGGTTTGCAGTGCTGTGATGTATCAGGTGATTGGTTTGCTGCACCTGGTTAATGCAACAGAACATCCTTGAGAACCCAGAGGCTCCCCAGAGCTCAGAATTTCTGCATTGTTGTTGCAGATTTCAGAGGAGAAATTACCCCCTTTATTCATACAGACTAGGAGTTTCAATTCTCATTACAGTGCAACCAAGCAAAACTCTGGTTTGCTTCTGTGAGTTCAGGACCTGAGGTTTTATGTGTGTGCTCTTCCCCTGCTCCTGCCCATGGAGTAAAATGTGTGCTGAAGTGCAGGGATTTAATCTCTGTCACTCAGATGCCAACCTTAGCTGGCTCTCTGATATGCACAGAGCCAGGATCTGCCTCTAATAGCACCCAGGAGTTGGGGAATTAATCTAGGCTGATGAAGTGTGTCTCCTCAGTGCATAAATCAGCTGGAATAATGGCACTGATGTGGAAGGAGGGTGTGGAGAAAAAGAAGTTTGAAATGAGCCACAGCTGAGGAACTCACTAATGGATTGGGCCTTAATGTCAAGTAACTGTTTGATTTCTTCAAGCTTCTGTAATATGGATTTATTATTTAAAAATAGTGACCATATACTGAGGGTATAAGATTGTCTTCCTCCTTGTTTGCCTTGTTTGCAACATGCATATTTATATACATCTTTCTAATATTTCAGTATTTTTAATCATACCCATCCTGACTTGCAACTTTGGTATAGTTTGACTTGATCTTAGAAGAACTGTAAGAATTCAAACTATGAATAAGGAAACAAAGGTTAAACTCTTTGGCAATCAAAGAAATTAAGTACAAATTATGTAGCACATAATTCTCAGTAATTTGCACAAACCTGGATAATTCAGAACCATAGTACTTTTCCTATAGGAAGTTTAGAACATTTAGTCCACTTATATTACTGCAAGGAGTTCTCATAAAAAACAAGGATTGCAGAAAACACTATTCTATTATGTTTTGGTGCTTTAAATAGTTAATGCCTTCCAGCAAATTTACTGTACTACCAAGGCTGGATAATTTGGATAATTTTCTAATTCAGGCAATCGTTAGGTGTTTATTAGTAAAAAGTCATTATTGCTAAGTATTACTTTAAGAATGAATGACCACGTAGGACATGTGGTAATTTAATAAGTGTAAAATTTGAGACTACTTTATTCCCCACAGACAAAAATTGGTATTTTCTCTGTGGCTCACAACAAGTTTAATGGATAGTGAGAGAAGACAGTGTGCAATAAAGTATGAAGCAAGAAATTAATTGCAAATAAACAATAAAATTTCTCCTCAGTCATTACAATTTCAAGCTTTCAAATGGCATGGCAAGCTGAATTTATATTATAATAACAGTTAAGGGTGCAAGGTTCTTCAAAATTCACCCTAAATCTGGGATGTTAAACACATGTATTCATGATTTTCATAATATTTAAATAGAAGATGTTTGGTTTTTTTGTAGTGAGTGACAAAGCAGAATTAAGAGCTGTGGTCCTGGGTTCTCTCTGAGCTTCAATAGACAAAAGCTCCTTATGGTCTGAGGATCTGCAAGTATTAAACAGCTGAAAGAGTTTATTGGGATCTCTCAATTAAAAAATAAGGTTATGGTTTGAAAGCAATGTGAATTTATCAAGATGAACATTTTGCCAGGGCAGTCAGGAAAGGGAAGGTGTGGTGGGCTGACCTTGGGCAGCTGCCAATCTTCCTCCCCAACAGGACAGGGGGAGAAAAGGGAAAATCAGAACCTCATGAGACAGAGGCTGGGAGATTCTTTACCCATTGTCATCCCAGGCAGAATGGGCTCCATGGGCTGCAGGGAAATCACTGCTCCCAAAGAAATAAAAGTTTAAAATTCTTCTATTATAATATCTCCCAGACCAGCATCTGTCATGCTGAAGTGACTGGGAGAAGTTCAGTTTGTAAAGTGGCATAAAGTGTAAAGTGGTTTCAAAACGACCAAAACTTTTCTGTACTTAACAAAATCCTTGTGCCTTTTCCATCCCAGTTCAGTGCCAGCTCTGCTCCAATCTGAAATTGTCAAGCCACTGGCAGGTTTTCTTGTAGAACAGTAAAATAAGCTGAGCTGACAATCAGAAACAATAATTTACAGTGAGTGTAAGAGGAAGAAGTGGGCAACTATGACACCAGAATATCTGTTTGAAATGAGAGATGAAAGGGGAAGTGTTCGACCCACTGGAACTTCCCCCATCTCTACAGCCTTTGTAGCAGAGATTTCCCCAACTATAAAAAGAAGCAAAAAAAGTTGTAGGTTATCACGCCTCATCACTCCTTCTTTAATCTCCATAGAAAGGTGATTAATTTCAAACTCTTTCAACTACAGAGCGTTCACCATGCAGGGGAGCAGAAAATCAAGACCATCTCAAGGAGCAGTTTCTTACATATTGCAGAACTTTACTCTTTTTTTTTTTTTCCTTTCCCCCATAGGTTTGCAGCAAAATCAGCCAAATGACATTAGCTATGCTTTAAATTTCAATTTCCACACTTCTTTCGTTCTGTATCTCGCTCCTTTTTTCATCTCACCACCTAACTTCCTCAGATTTCAAGTGTAACGAATCTCAAACTCTGTGCATAAAGGCAAAGAGAAAAAAGAGGAAACTATCAGGAACTTATGGATTTGTGCTTGGCAGGTTCAGAAAGTTTTCTGGGGTTTGATGATATCCAGCCATTTGTACATTTATTACTGGTTTTGGTACCCTACACGATCTTTCTGGCTGTCCATCAATAGCTGCTGACCCTGGAGGATTCAGCAGCAGAAGTGGAAAATCACAAACCCTATAAATTGATAACAAGTACGGGTTCTGCTTTCTCAAAAGGATTTGTAAAATCGTTGCCACCACCAGGGTTCAAAGTGATTTCACTCCACAGACCTGGAATCAGATGATACCAGTTGTATTTTTGTTTAATTGTATCCCAACCCTTGGCATAAATCTCATGGACCTTGTTTAGTGTCTCTAGGCTGAGACAGGCTTATTTTTGATTAATTGCTAAGGATGACCTTGAAACTTTAGTCTGTTCTAAGGGATGATGGTAGCTACCAGGGAAAGATGATGTTTAGCATCTCTATGCCACACAAAAGCCCTGCTTATTTCTAAAAAAAGAATTGGGAAACTTCCTGGACACAAAGGCTATCCTTTCCTTGGACAGCTTTCTCCAAGATGTTACATTTGAAAGTCAGAAATTGCATTCTTTCATATCTATATCAATTTATTTTAACCTGAAGTGTCTTTTTATCCTCATCTTAAAATAGAAAGACCCAACCTCCAAAAAATTTGGCTTCTCAGTTTCACTAGAATGTTTTTCCACAATGATAGATGAAAGAAGCACAGCTTGTAGTGTGGGTAATCAAATATTGTATTTGTCTACCCTGTGAGTTCTGTATACATGCTTGAAGTTTATAATCAGTGAACAGTACTCAAAATCTTCTTACAATTACACCATTTTAAATACAGTCTCAATTTAATGCCAGATCTTTTGTAGATTAATGTGGGGTTATTTGTATTTTGAAACACTTGATATTAAATACTAATGGAAAAAAAGCATGAAATTATTTCAGATATGTTAGAAAAGCTTGGTGGTGGTATTTAAGGAGGATTCTGCCTTCATAAGGAATCAAAATAGCAGAAACCCTGTTTTTACTGTAAATAATCTGGTCTGATGTGTAGCTTATATGGAATTGTGATGCTATTTGTGTACAGTAAGTTCCATTTGAAATGAGTTACACCCACCATTACCTGTGAGACATCAAATTTTCTTTATAAGATTTAGGGAGAATAAATGTGGGCTTTTTTCCTCTGGGGGTCACCTGAATGAAAAGGTTTTACATGTTGTGTTTTCTGTTCCCTTTTTTGTCCAAAGATCTGCATGGTTACCTTTGCAAATTTAGGGAGCATAACATAAATTTGCAGTCTTTTTTTGGACCAGAAGAACATCATAAAAATGATCTCACTTTGCTTCATTACAACACCTGCTTGCAATAAGATGGGATCTTATCTATTTCTGTAATAAAATGCCATGGTAGAGCTGTGCTCTTAATTATCCTGCTAAATAATGGGACACATTTAAAGCCTTTCCACTCCATCTCCCAGTGCTCATTAGTGTCACTTATGAGTTATTTGTCTGCCAGGTTTTGCTTTTTGACCAAAAAATAGTGTTAAATGCATATTCTGATATAAAATGAATGCATAATTAATAGTCCCTCCTGTTTCAGGAATTAATAACAGAAGAAATACCAAGTGCTTCACTGAAAGCCAATCCACTGAGAAGTAACCAAGGTATCAATATTTCAGTGTTTCTTATTGTTGGAAATAAAGGAATTACCTTGACACAGCAGGTTTAATAGATGAAACAATAACAATTAGAGAATGGTTTCATAAAGCTTCTTGTTCACCTGACAGGTTGAACAAATGAGGTATTTTTCAGTTATGACAGATTTGCATGTGCTCTGCCTGAGAGCTGATATGGACTGAATTCCTTATTGTGGAAACCTAGGATAGGGGAATATTGTAGTTATTATTCTGAATTCTTAAACCTGTAGTGGTTTAATGGTTTCAACAGGGGGAGTTGAAACCACTAAATATTTTCCGACTAAATACTTTTCTATTGCTGTAACTTATTTAACACCCAAAAAGTACTAAATATGAGTTGGGGGCGAGTGGTTAAAACTTTATGGATATAATGTTAATATCGGTAAAAAGTTTATAAATTGACAATAGAGAATAAATAATTAGGAGATCCTGAAGTAAAAGTATAAATTTAGTTAGCACACTTGAACTGTCTAATGGTAGCTGGTGGGGGGAAATTGTTCAGTGGAATTCTGTTAAAGAACATATTTAATTCCCTTTAGTATCTGTTTTCAGCATTAAGATTTGCTTAATAAAAACTGCCTTCAGTGGGTTGTTTAACCAAGTGTTGTAATTGCCTGGCTGTGTGCATTTCATTAGAGCAGGAAGAGATTTGAGGTATTTATTCCTTCAGAAGCAGAAAGTGTGGAATTGCCCTAGAAATGGCTTTGAGTTGCTGTCATGTCCAGAGGGGAAAGGAACAGGAGCTTTGTCTGATCAGGAGCCAGTGTTTGCTCAGAGAACACTAAAATTATTCCTCTGCCATCTCAGTGAAGGGCAGAGACTGTTCCCACAGCAGGAACCACTGGATCCCAGCACAAATCTGGGATACAAACCCTGCGAAGCTGATGAGAACCCACCCATGAAAAAAAGCCACGAGCTCAGGTGCACTGAGTTTGTGCTGGCTGTGAAGGGGCTAAAGGAAGTTCAAAATAATGGTTAAAAAAAAAAAGATTAAATGTGTTGTCACCACACACAATCCCAGCACATGTGACCCTGTTTGAGCTTTGCAAAATAGTGATAAAAAATATTGTGAACACCCAGATGAAAGCACAAATTCCACTCTGCTGGGACTCTGTGACATTTCTGCTCTGCTTAGGATAAAAACATTGAGGACTCCAGGCATTGGATCCCATAATCTTTGCTGTGGAGGAAAGGAGGAAGTTAAAGAGACTTCCCTGGTTTATCTAAATCAAGAGCATGGCAGTCCTGGGATTAATTAATTAATTAATTAAAGACAGCAGTGGTAGGAAAGGAGACTGGGAAAAGAATGACTATGTCCTCCTGGATTAGCATAAATGGGAATCTGTTGTGTTGTGTTTTTATGTGTTTTCACTGTAATAGTTCTGTACCTTGGTTTATCCCAGTTCTCCCCTACTATAATGGTTCAGCCCATGTTGGCTCCTCCCTCCTCCTTCCTGTCAATCCCTTGGCTCCGCCCCCTGACTCATTAATAATCGCTGAGTCATTCCCTCAGCCCCTCCCCACTGTCCTGTCCGTCACTCACAGCCCCTCCCTTCCCTCTAGAAACTTCCATCAAGGGCGTCGAGTGATTGGTTCAGGCACTGGGGGTTCCTCCCCCAGAATGCCCCTATTGGTTTCCCCAAGTGCCCATCTTCCCAATTTCCACACCCCCCTGTTTCCCCATTGGCTCCCTGTCAAGCCCCTCCCCTGTTCCCGCCTCCCTTTCTCAGTTGTTGCAGTGAGCTCAGGGTGTTTGGGCAGAGGCTCCCCTGGGCTCTGGATCTCTCTATTCCCCCTCTGCAGTAAATCCAGATTTCACCTCTGTCCAAAGCCCACTCCTCCTCCCGCCGCCGCCGTGCCATTGCCTCCCCTGCCAAGGCGAGAGCCTTCACTGCCCTCCTGCCTGCCCTGGAGCTGGGGAGAGTGTCCCCCGCTGTCCCTGTGCCACAGCCAGCCGGGGCGCCCCGAGGGTCACTCGCACAGCCACAGCGACAGGAATCCTTAGCTAATCAGTGACTGTATTAGCATAGTGGAATCGGAGAATTGCTAGAACTAAATAGAATTAAATTTGGGAAAGATCTCTGAGTCCAGCTGTTAAGCCAGCACCTCTTCGGCTGTTGGGGGGCACAGAGCAGACCGGGCTGGCAGGTCCTGGCTGCTGCATCCCCTTTTTGTCCCACATCAGGGAGGGGCAGGAAAGGATTTAAGTTTTAAGGAGTGTCAAATTTTAGGCTGTTCACTTCCTTGTTGTGGTTAAAAATGAGAAAAAGTAGCAGCCTTTGCACCAACAGCACTGCTACAAAATTTAATTTCCTGTTAGTGCTCTAAGGCTCTGGTACATAATACAATTTCTATGATTTTAGTCTGTGTAAACCATAGATTTGTATTTTACAGAAGCCAGAGAACTTTGTAAAGCATGCTCAGTTTGCTTTTTGTGGGTTGTTTTTTTTTTTTTTTAAACCCAAACAATGGACAGGAAAAGAGTTAAAAAATCAAGAGAAGAAACCACACAAAAGAGAGAATAGGGAGAAATAAGGAAGAGCAATAAATGAAGGAATTGCTAGAGGGTGATTGGCCTTTAAGAATTAATGACTTTTTCTTCATCTCTGGTCATTCAGCCTTCTTCCAAAGGTGAGAAAAAATAATCCTTCATGACATGCTAAATCAGTGCTGGTGGGAGGAAAATAAAACCCTTAATTCTTTCCTTTCTTTATTTATTTATTTCTTTTTTTTTTATTATTTTTTTTTTTTATTTTTTTAACAAGAGTTTGGATTTTGCAGACAGAAGACAAAGTGGTTGACAAAAGAATACAAAGCAAAAATTCAGAGTTGGAAGGCACAACCCTAGGATGACATTTGACAAGGAGAGGCACAGATCTCAGAAGCAGAGCTGTGTGACCTCCCCATCATCTCCCTTTGCCTGCCTCTCCCCACAAGGATGTGACACAGGCCTTGAGGAATGTCTGCACAGCCAAAATTGAAAGGAAAAGAGATGGGACCTTGCAAACCAAGCAACTTTCTCAACATCCTCAATAGATCTTAGTGCACGAGGTTTCCTGTGAGAAAGAAGTGACTTTGGACCTATTTTGGACTTTTTGTTACTTTATACAGGGGTATTCCAAGGTGGCCAAGGACAATTTAACTGCACAGGGACAAATGTGGGGTGAGAAAGAAGAAATAAAAATGGAAGTTCTCAGTTTTCAGGAAAATACAAATAACTGTATCATCCTTAGGGCTGGACTAGCATGAACTCAGTGGAATTCCATTTACATAGTTGATGAGATATTTCTGACATATTTCTGTGGCTCCCACTGAGTTTTTGCAGCTGCATTTTTGGTGTGCAGTTTATATCTACTGATAAAGCAAGCTGCCAGGCCAGGTTCAGCCAGGTGGAGCTCACTGCCTGCTCTGCAGTGACCTGCACCAACCAGAAACCTCAAAAAACCTCTTGTGAACAATTTGGTGAATTAGCACAGGCCAGAGGTTGATCCTAAAAGGCAGTTTGAATATGATCATGCATAGAGGAGTGATGGGGAAAAATACTTTTGTGAACAGGCCATGCCTCTTGACCTCAAGGCTGGCCAGTTTTCCTGGCACTGGATAATTTACAGGAACAGACATCACAGAGGGGATCTTCTCCTGAAGACACTGAAAGCTCATTAATTACATTCAGAATAACTAATATTGAACAACAAAGTGAGCAATGATGTTATTCTAAACCAGGGAAGATGATTTCACATCTCCTTAGTTCAAAGAAATATCTATAATTTTGTTTAAAATGTGGGAGTTGAGATAGTGATGTAGATTAAGCAATAAATTCCTGATCTTGGTCTCGTGAATTAATCCTGGGAACGTCAGTGATGCAACCTGGTGTAAAACTGACAAATGTTAGATTAGAATCAGGCTATGAATTCTTATAATTATCACTTGTCTACTTACTGAAAGTAAGATAACTGCAAGGAATTAGAGGTATGAAAGAAAAGGAAGATGAGTGTGTACAAACATCACAGCAGAGATTAAAAGTCTATTTATATGCTGTTATTTTTAGAGTAGAATTTCTATACAAAACATAAATATAAATCTTTTTCCTGTAACCAGCAGCTCTGCCCTGATTATGTATCTAAAAAGATACAGTAAATAAAGGCAATCACAAAACAAAATGCCATAGCCTTGGAGACTCAGATTGATGGAGAGCAGAGTGCAGAAACATTTGTGTGTTATTAGAATTTACCCCTCAGCCCTGTGCTCTCACATTGGTAATTCAGTGAAGCACTAACGTTTGAAAGAGGATGGGATGTGGAATTGCTTAAGAAATTGATTTAGATGCTTTAATATCTCCAGTGATCTGGTAACAGGTATGCCTAATGAAACAAATTGTTTATGTGAATTCAGCCCATTAAGAAATACAGTTTTGAGGTGGTTTATTTTCTTTGATACCAAGTGATTATTTTAATGAGACAAATAAACTCACAAACACAACAAAATCTTTTCACCTTAAAGCAATAAAAACAGAGATGCTGAAAACACTTGAAGAGTGATTTTTCTCTCATGCAAATGAGAAGCACATAGCTGGAATCAGCCCTGGATGCATTAAATAATCATTGCAATATTTATATATGTATTAATAATACAGAGTCTAATATTGATATGTGAGGAAGTAACACCATTGATGCCAATGAAATAAATTGTACTAAAATTAGAGTAAAATGAATAAAAAATGAGGCCCTAACTTTCTAATTATGCAATACATGAAAGCTATAAATAAATCTAGACCCATGGAAACATCAATTAGATGGCACTACATTGTGCACAAAGGCTAAAATGTGAGAATTATCTGTATCTGATGTTTCAGACTCAGAGTTTAGGGTCTGCTCCAGCATTGGAACTGTGTTTCTTTTTGAAAAAAAGCAAAGTAATTCCTAAATTGTTCAATTTGTCTAATAAGTAGGCCAAGAAGGAACTACAACACTGTAATCTGAAAGGCAGGAGAGAAAACAGAACTGCATAAGTACAAAAAAAATGTGGATTGGGATTAGAAGGAAAAAAAAAAAACTGGTTAAAAATAGTAATATAAAAACAGCATTGTACCTGCAAACCAAGTCAGAAATAAGCAAAGTAAACATTACAATCACAGGCTTGGAAGCCTCTAGATAATTTTTCTTCCACCTGTTCCTCTGGAATTTATCCCCCTCTTTAAACATTCTTATTCTACTCTAAGTCTCTTGAAATGGAAAATCATTACAAAGCTTTCTTAGTTTTAAAACAAAAACATTGGACAGCACTATGAAGTCTTGGGTAAATAAGTTTCAAATTGCCACAGTGTGGAGTGATTTTCACTGCTGCTCCAACAGCCCAAGTGACAGTGCAGGACTACAAGAAATGAGTTTTTGTCAGCATTTGGTTTTAGCTGGAAAATTCAGCCCCAAGAAAAGTGATACCTGCATTGTGTGATACAGATCTGTCAGCTGTCCCAGGATGTACAAAAACTGCTGCCATTGTCCAGTTTGACCATTCAATTCTTCACCAATTTTACCATTTCCTATAATATTTTTAACACTCTGCACTGTCCCCCTGACTTCAGCAGCAGGAATGAGGCTTTGGGGGCTGAGTTCAGTGAGTGAGTTCTTTGCCTCACTCATCTCAGGCACATAAATAGTCCAAAAATTAGCCTGGAATAATTTATCCAAGTATCATATCAGAGTCAGCTATTTATTTTCTGCTGGTCCTGTATTATTTGATTTCCAGCCAAGTGTAAGTGGCCAGCTGTAACACATTTTCAGAATGAGGCTCTTAATGAACATGTTTAGTGTTAATATAGTTATTTATGTGTTATTTCTCACTGTTTTATTGCAGATGATAGGAAAATAGCACTGTATATTGTTGAAAGGAGGTAACTGGGACATGATTTTATGTTTCTAGAAAACAATATTAAATTCAGCAAGTGGGAGTTCCTGGGTTAGAAAAATGAACTCTATATGAAGTGAAAACTGGAGGGGAAAAAAAAAAACAAAACCAGAAAAATTGGAGGGAAAAAAAAAGCTGACAATTAAAGCTTCAAAGAGATATCAAGTACAGTTTTATGTCAAATATACAGAATTATACACAACAAAATATCAACAAATAAAAGCAAAAAGCAATAAAAAGAAAATTCTGCACGTCTGCTTGTTTATTTATTTCACATTTAGAATATATACATCAACTCGCCCCAGATACTGCAAAATAAAACATTAAGAACATCTGAATGCAAAACGAGAATAATCAACATCTTTAATTTCAAAGTGCTGTATTATCTGTAAACAAAAGCATATGAATGTGACTATAAAAAGAGGATAATTCAGTTCTAAATGAAAATGTCTCCGTTTTGTAGGATGAAGACTCATCTTGCTGCAATTCCTTCCATTCTGAGGAATGAGCAGCCAAATCCTCTTTGCTTTACTCAGGTGAGCAGATCCCTTTAAAAAACAAACATAATAAGCCAAAATTACCTTTGAAGCCATCAAAAATAAATTATATTTGAATATATAAGCAACTACCTGCTAGCTTTCCATTAGACTACAGTCAAAATAATTTCTGTGCAGACACATTTTTTGTTCAAGTTGTTAAAACAACTTCTAAAAATAAGATAAATCTACTCTTAGGGTTGTTTTGCTGGGTGTTTTGTGCAGCAGCTCAGCCTGGAGATGCAAACAGTCCCTGCATGCTGTGTGTGATTGTGTCAGCTCAGATTCAGGCTCTGTGGCCTCTTAGAGCCATTTCCAGCTCAGGAAATCCATCATTTACCTGCAGTGTGCTCTGTGATTGCATCCTGAATAATCCATTCCATTATTTGTGATGGGCACAGCTCATCCTGAGCCTTCTTTTGAACCTTACAGAAAGCAAACAGGAAGGACAGGGTGTGGGAATGGAGAAGATGAGAAGTGGCCCAGGAGGGCTGTGTATCACAGGGTACCAAAACTGAAAATGGGCTTGGCTTTGGGACAGAGATCAGAGAATATCCAGAGCCACCAGAGGAAGTGATGGAGAGAGAACATTTGGGCTTCTAGAAGACTAATTTCAGTGTGATTTAGGGAGGTGATAATTGCTGACATCACGCTGTTGCTTTCATCTTGCAGTTGTTTCAATTGAGATGTTACAGTGATGTTCTAAATTAAAAGTTTTTTTTTTGTGAAGCAAGAGGAAATTTAATCAATATAGATTAATTTAGAGCAGCTGCTACTCACTAAGTAGGAACAGTTTCATCTCTGAAGAATTTTAAATCCAGCTTTTATAATGTAACCTGCAGTACATTTGAATATATTCCCCTGGTCTCTGCAGTGCTGTAACTCTGCTCAGCTCAATGAAATTTATCTCGTTCAAGACAATGTGCTGTAGATCTTCCCTTGTTTATTTCTCAGAAGCTCCTTTTTTACTGTTGAAACATAGGTGGTGTAAAGCCATGAAGCCTTGGGATGGGAGGGAGGGAGATGAAGTGTGGGAGATGCTGCTCTGGGGTGGGTCAGGAGAGGGGCTCCTGTCCCTGGGGTTCCCCAGGGGGATTCAGTGTCCCCACCCCTCACCTGCACCTGGCCCAGGTCACCTGGAGTTCCCCCCTCCTAATAAACTTCACAGAGATGTGGAATTCAAAATAATGCACCTTCTCTAAGGGGTGGATGCTGTTCAGCAGCCAGTAAATTTTGCCAGACTGCTCTGATGTAGTTGGGAGCCCACAGCAGTGAAAGATGGCATTTGGGCATCTTGGTTCCATCCCAAACATGTTCTGAACAGCTCCCTCAGTGCCACTGTGGAAATGCATCCAAGTGCACAGCTCCCATTTAATTCAGTGATTTCCAAAGCCTACCAAGCATCTTAGAATCAGTGAGGCAGTATTTTAAACTCTGCTCTAGTCAAAATTCAGAAGGAAAATATGGAGGTAAACCTGAACCTAGTTAAATGTACAACAGTGCTGGGCTGTCTGTAAATCCAAGGAGGAGTTAAATACTCCAGAGGCTGTAAATTATATCAGTGATGGTGCCTTAATTGCCACTGCCATGGACTAATTATGCAGATTTTAGGAACCATCCTGACAACTGTGGCATGTCCCTCTGTCCCTCTTTAGTTCATTTCCTGTCCCTGATGAGTTTCTCCTGTGGCAGCACTTGTGCTAGGAGTGGCTTTCATCAGGATGGGTTTTTTTTTTGCTTTTCAAGCAAAGTGGTTTCTAAAAATATGGCTTGTGAATAATTTCAATGCAGGTGTAAATGAGAAGCATGTTGATAGAGAGTTTGAAGTCAGGAGTAAGCTGGTTTTCCTCTGAGAATTTAGAATCAGAAGAACTGTCCTGAGCAGCAGCAGAATCCCGTGGTTTCCCTCTATACATGGAATTGATGGTGCTGATGATGGAGTTGTTGGTGCTGATGATGGAATTGCTGTTGCTGATGATGGAGTTGCTGGTGCTGATGATGGAGTTGCTGGTGCTGATGATGGAATTGCTGGTGCTGATGATGGAATTGTTGGTGTGATGATGGAGTTGCTGGTGCTGATGATGGAATTGTTGGTGCTGAGGATGGAATTGTTGGTGTGATCATCTCCACAGAGCTGGGGGAGCAAAGGTGTGGCCTGACATTCCCTGTCTGCCTCATGCCCTCAGTCATACATCAAAAAAAGGACAGGAGAAATGACAGCATCACTTTCAAAGTATTTTGAAAACTTCCCATGTTACTTTCTCCTCACTGTGTGGCTCTTGTCATGCTCCATTATTCTCCTTTTAACCTCGTAACTCTAACTTTGGTTAAAGCAATAAATCTTTATTTTTCCTGCTTGCTCATCTGCTCCAGACTTGTGCTTCTCCAGTACTGTCAGCTTTGGTACTGTTATGAAATGACAGCACAATAAATTAAACATTTATATTTTACCTATCTAGATGGATATTCTGAAGATAAATAGAATTTGAATAACCTTTGAGACTTGAAAAATGGAGAACAAAAAGTCAGATTATTCAGGCAAGGATGTTTGCTTTCTGTATACATAGCCCAGGTGAGAATGTAAATTTTGGCTTAACTTTTAGGAGGTGTTGAGTTGACTGAATTCCTTAATAAAAGCACTAGAAAGAACCTGCAGATAAGGGTATTGCACTTGTCTCAAGCTGCAAATCTTAAATTAACTCAGAATTTAATCTTGGTTAGATGTAGTTCACCAAGATGATGGATCTCACTCTTGCAGTATCTTTCATTTTACAACTGAAAATTTGCTTCCCCTGTAGGAAAAGAAAATCAAATTTGAAGAATTCAAATTGCTAGGCCAGGTTTAGGTAACACATTCAGAATTTCTTGCACAGAGAAAATGTGTGCTGATGTTTGTACTTGTGCAAAGCTCTCACAGCTCATTATCTGTGGTGGGTATAAAGCAATTTGTTTATTACACAGAATATTCAAGATGCTCGAAGGTGAACACTTCAATCATTTAACAATTTAAGGATAACTGAGTTTAAAGGAGGTCAGGGTTCCTGCATCCCATCCCTTTGGTACCTTGGGTGCTTGTGACTGCACTGGGGGACTCATTGCATCATGTCTATTATTAGAAAGTTTATTATAATATGGCCAAAGGCCATAAAATCTTCTTTCTGTCTTTCAAAAATTTTATCCAATTATTTCTCTTTCAAGATATTTTTGTTAAGTTAAAATTCACATTTAAAAATGTCACTAAACTGGTATTGCAGCCTATTTAGCCACTGCTATTTCTAAAATAATCCAATGACTCTTGCTATTACTGCCATGTCTGACTTCCAAAGGCTGCACACAGAGCAGGAAGCTTCAGTTGTCAAATAAATAATATTTGTAATAAGTACAAATAAGTAATATAATTATTATTTTAATATAATTATCATTTTAATATAATTATTATTTGTAATATAATTACAAATAAGTAATATAATAACAAACTTCTTGCCTTTAATCACTGGGCTATATTTATAAAAATCCTTCCTATATGCCTGTTCTAAATATTTATTATTTTCATTAAAGTCTCATCAGCTGAGAAATGCTTTCAGGAATCCAAGCTCCCTACGAGATGCTGAGTATTCCACATTCACAATCCCAAGATGCCTGGGAATTCTGGGAGCTCAGCAGAAGTCCACTTGATATCTTACTAAACACCCACATTTTTTCTGTAGTGGCAATTTGAATATCAAAACAACCCTTCAAAGCAGATTAAGAAACAATTCGACTTCATAGTATTAATAGGCATGAAATTGGATAATTTGGATTTAATTACATTGCTAAGTTTTCTTTCACAGTTTATAATTCAAAAAACACCTGTTTAGATTAAAATTCTGTCTTTTTTTTTAGTTCAAACAGTTACTCAGATCTTTTTTTTTTAATTTTTTTTAAATTGCAAGGGAAAACCACAGATGTAGTTGGTAGGGATGTTTAGGGAGAGTTTAAAGATATAGAAAATGGCTTGGACAAAACCAATTTATTGCAGCTGTGGAAATATAAGATCCACTTTACCACAAATGCAATCTGTGGGAGGATATTGGCCAGCAGCAGATTGGCATGAAATTCCCAGCTGAAGCAGATATGGAAAAGTAATTTTATGTATCTCCCTTATATTTATGTGTAATGTTTTGACCATTTTAGACTTAGCTCTACAAATGAGTTATTATAAAATAAAGAAGAAGCTGCCCTGGTATGTGCTCACACAGAAGAAAGCAATCTATGCCATGGAGGTGGGGAAATGCAGCAGCTTCTTTGCTTGTGGAAAATATCTGCTCAAAGGCAGTGGTTTCACTGCATTTCAGTGGTAGGAGCCTACAGACACTCAGGAATATCCTGAATAAAATCCCTAATTTCCTGTTACACTCTCACACAGTGGGATTATTCCAATTTTAGTTCCAGCAGCACCTAAGGAGAGCTGAAGAGGAGTCAAGGTCCATTATGACCCCAAGAAAGAGCAGTTGGATTATTCTTGAATAACTCTTGAATTATTCAAGCAGATGGATAAAATTTAGGGGGAAAAGTAGTGACAAGATGAACTTCCAGTAGAGCTGGATGGAAATCAAGGAGCCAATTGCAGTTCAATAAAGGCTGAGCAGTGTCAGTGAAATGAACACCCTAGGCAGGGTAACCACACTGAAACCTGGAGGGAAGGGGAGAGAATTGAGGCTGAGGAAGGAGAATTTCAGGAATCCTGAGCTGTGCCTTGCTCACGCCATGAGCAGGGCTGGGATGGGGCAGGGGGTCACAGGGAGAGGCTGCATCCCTCAGGAGCAGCCAGGCACCATCCTGGGGGAGCACCAGCACTGCCAGGACAATCCTCCTTGGGCTCCATGGCCTTTTCTCATATTCAGAATGTTTTATTCACACTGCTGGTTTTCCCCCCAGAACATATTGCCTTGCTTTGCCCTGGCACACAAAGAGTATTAAATACAAGATAAAATTATACAGCTTTTTTTTTTTTGTGATTTTTAGAAAGGTTTTTTTAATACTAATTTTACCTTGTGTTGGTTTTTTTATTAACTTGTCTGTTCAGATAAAAGATTTGGAAATTGAAATTCTTGATAGAATTAAATTAAAGAAAGAAACATACAAAGAGTAAGTTTGTCATCCCTTTGGGATGTGACACCATGTTCTGTGTCTGGGCTGTTTGTTCCTTGTCAAAAGGGATCCACATTATTTCTCTCATAACAAATTTTACCACGAGATCTGATGCTTGACAGTACAAACCCTAAAATTGAATATTTCAGCTGAGAGGGGAAAACTCACTGCAGCTTCTGAGAATGCTACTTACAGCAATGCAGAGATGGCTGGCAGGGCATTATTTTATTTTATTTTATTTTATTTTATTTTATTTTATTTATTTTATTTTATTGGTATTGATCTGTTTCATTTAGATATATTGTCAAAGAAATGAAAAACTTTCTATCCTCTAAATTCATTTGTAGAGTTAAACAATTCTAGATTAAAAAAAAAAAGCAAGAATAAAAGAAAAGAGGAAGAACTACCTAAAGTGCTTTAGACTATCTGAAGTGCTTTAGACTATTTAAAATGCTCTCTTTTCTTTTTTCTAATAACATTTCTCCACATCTGCTGCAATAATTAAGTTAGCTAAGGGGACTAGATGGTTTCGGGAAGTTTTTTGAGAAATCTCTTTTATATTGACTTTATTCAAAGTAGCTCCATGCAGGTTTTCTTTTCATTTCACTGGGTCACCTATTTGCCAGTGTAATATTACTTTAATGCTTCTTAATTTGAAATAATGATGTTAATTTCAAGAGTTATTAGGTGGCAGTTTCTGGAAGCTGCAGCCTCTGACAATCTCCATGATTGCACTTGTTTTACAGCAGTACCTGAATATTCCCCTCACCTGGGTGTCCCCAGCCCAACCCCAAACACTTGCTCAAATCCCATAAAAACCCTCATGGAGGGGGAAGTGGGTGGGAAGTGTTTTTTACAGCTCCAGTGTGGGAAGCTGAGTTTCCAGTGGGCTTTTTTCAGGTATTCCTTTTTTCTGTACCTGGGTTTTGGGCTCTTATTCCTATTTAAATTTAATGAAAGTGTGCCCTGCTGTAGAATCCTTGTTTTATAAGAGACTGGGCATTTCCTCAGCTTTTAGGACTCTGAATTCATCAAGCTGTGTTTTTTACTAAGGACTTCTTGAGTCTGAGTGAGTGTTCTCTGCTAGAGCTGACTAAGCAGGACCTGGCTGTGTTTATCTGATAATGTCTCAGCTCAGGATAGACTAAATTCTAGAGGAAAATGGAAAGTTAATTTTTGGATTTGTTTTTTTGTCCTTTAAGCCTGAAAATTTCCAGCTGGGTGCACTTGTAAGTCAGGATGTGTGTTTTGTTTTGTGTGTTTTTCTGGATTAACAACTTTTAGGGAAAATTCACTAATTGGGAGTGTGAGGAATAAAGAAGATGAAGAAAGATAAATTAGGGGGAAAATGGAATTGGGATTCCAAATTGATTGAATTCTTTATGGTTATTGCTTTAGAAAAGCTGGTAAAAATCTTAGCATTTGTTTAGAGAAGGATATTTTGGAACTAGATGAGTGTTTTACATGTAGGATTCATGTAGTACATTTCAATTTTGCTTTTGTTTTTAGAAGAATAAGTAAATATGTTACTTAGCTATGTATTCTTAAAATCATGCTTCATGAGTAGTCTGTGTGCTATTTATATTTTACTGTAGACCATGAAATTTTTGGTTTGTTAAACAGGTATATTTATATATATCAGCCCCTCCAGAGAATCCTGCTGCTCCTGTGAGATCCACCAACCCTTCTCAGTGCTTAGCTGGGAAAGGGAAGCTCTGAGTGTCAGTGGGAAGTGTCTGATGAAATTGGGAACATCTGCTCCTGCAGCTCGTGGCTCCTCCCTGGAGGGGCCAAAGGGAGCAGGATGAGTGAAGGAACAAAGGAAATGTGGAGCAGGGAGCTCTCTGAAGCCTCCTGCTCTCCTTCAACTTGTCCTCCAGCCAGAGAGCAGGGAAAGACAAAGGATAATCAATGGTCCTCCAGCACAGGCAGCCCCTGAAAGGGATTTTCTCCTGTGGGGTACAGCCCTAAACCCTCATAAATAGATATGAAGCACAGGCTGAAGAAGATGATGTTCACATCTTATAAAATGTTCTTTCATGAAAGTTTACTTTCACCCTTTTAGATTTTAGTTCCTGCTTCCTTTAGCTTGGAGTTCTGATTACACAGGAAATGTCCCAACAGATCAATGAGGATTCCTCTTACGAAATCAAATATTATTTTGAAAAAATTCACTTCTTCAAATGAGCTTTAGCATCAATGTGACCACGTTCACTTGTGCTGATTAACAAACACAGCTTAGTGAATGGGGATTAACAAATGAATTTGATTAATAAGAAGCAATTCCATAACAATGCTATAATTTCTTTAAAAATGTAGTTTCTATTAAATGTAAACTTCAGTTCATCATGCATTATGCATGGAGATGGGAAAAAAATCTTCATGCCCACTTCTGCAACTGTTCTATAAAGAAAAATATTTGCTTTTTCAGGGTTTCTCATTACTGCAATGTGACAAAATAGTTCAAACCAAACTCATCAGAAAACTACAGAAAACAGATGTTTGTACAAGGTGTTTCCCCCCCTATTTAGCATAAGTTCAAATATGATTTATTAGCAAATTTCACATGTCGTGTGGTTATTAGGAAACAAGTAGTACATGTCAATTTAGCTGGAAAAAGACAGGTTTTGAGAGAAATTGAGAGCCTCTGTAGTGATATGAATTGATTTCAGTAGAGGAGGAATAAAAGGATCTGGTCAAATTGAATTTTTGGCTCTTGGGATCAGTGCTTTTGATGAAATTGCAGGGACAATGGGGAGGCAAAAATGTTGAAGGTATTTATGGACTTGTGTGGTTGTAAGGGTAAAAGAAACAACGTGCAGTGAAGAGCTGTGATAAACACAGGACATGGGGAAATCAAATGAATGCTGGGGAGAAGAGATGGAGGAAGGCAAGGCTTTGTATCTGTCAGGATTGCTTGTGTGTGATGAGAGTTCCACCCTTGTGTGGATTCCCTCACTGCCAGAAAGTCATCACAGAGCAAATTTTTGGTGAATGAAGAATAGGAGAGGGTAAATCTTGTTTTTTGGGGTTTTTTTTAATCTTATCTCTGTTGTTTTGAAAGTCCAAGTTTGCATTGCAAATATCAACACATAATATCTAAGATTTTGCAAGAGAGAAAGTATTAGCATGGATTCATATTTTCAATTTGCCTGGGCAACATTTAAAAAAATCTGGCATTAAAGACACTAATGATCCATTATCTAATCCTATATACCTCTATTGGCCATGGTATTCTGTTATTTCATTTGTAGCTAGGAAAAGTTTGCAAAGATTCTCTGTAAAAAAATTATATATATCTATATAGTTCTAGTCACTCATTTTGCTTCTTGAATAGTTCTATGAAAATTTGCCTCTTTAGATTTCCAGAATGTACTTGTTCTTCTGTCAGTCATATTTCTAGCAGCAGCTTGGGAAATTTATTCTTTTATGTGTTGAATAGATCTTCAACACAGGTAATACTGTTTTCTTTGAAAATGCAAACATCTTTCAAATAGCAGGATATAAATGTGGGGAAAACTCTGAATATGAGCTATAAATATTTCAGGCTGTAGCTACAGAGAACTTGAACTGAACCTAGTCTCGGGTATCTAAGTGTTTATTAAACCTGAGCTGGCTTCTTCTTGTGAATTGAAGTGAGTCTTTTGCATTTGAAAAAGCTTGAGAGATTCTCTTTCTGCAAGAAACAGACTTCTGCATGCAAACCTACTGCAGCAGTGCTGGAGCAATGTGTTAGTCAGGCTGTATAATCAGAAATGTTTGTGAAGAGATAATGAAGGGAGCCTTGCTGTACACAAAAGATAAAACATCATTATGCACATATTTCTACTGTGGCTGTTGATATTCCATTATTCTGTGCCCATGAAACAGAAATTTCTGTGAATCTTTGGGTGTTGTTCTGATTAGAAGCTGTATGTGACCTGCTGGGGGGCTGCTTTATTTCTAAATAAAGTTGATAACACTTTATTATAAATATGAACTGCATTGTAGGGTGTGTGATCATCACCCTGGAGCTGCTGTGGGGCAGCTGAGAGGAGCTCCAGGTGCAAGAGGTTAAAACTGGTATTAGTGAAGAGTCCAGTCCTGGGACAGTGAGCTCAAGGAGAATTGTACCTCTCTAGAAATGCCAAGGCTCAGCCCCCAGCAGTTAAATGTGGGACAAACCCTGCCCTTGAGACACCAGGGGCTCTCCCTTGTGCTCTGCTACATCCAAAGGGAGTCTGTGAAAAGCAAACCAGCCCTGGCAGGGGCAGAGGATGCCTCACTGAGCACACCAGGCTGAGTGTGCTCACCTCTTCCTGCCTCCTGTGGATTTCCAGCCTAGGAGGGCACAGCCAGGAGTGCTCCTGCCTTCCTCACCCTGCCTTTGGGCCATGGAAAAGCAGCAGCTCTGTCCATGGACAGCAGCTCTGTCCTGTCCTGAGGTGGGGAATGTTCTTCAAAATGTGCTTTCAGTGCATGTTGACAACGACCTTGGCATTGTCACCTTTCCAAGATGCACCTCCCAGCTTTCAGGAGACAATTGAATTTCTCAGCAGCCTTCCAAGCAATGATTTACATTAATGAAAGCTGAGTGATGGCTGGCAGACAGCTCAACATTCACTGGAGTCATACAAATGCCATTTATTTAGCATTTGAAGTACCAAGCAACTTAGTTTTTTAGCTCATTGTAATGTTATCCACTTTCAGGAAGATGCACCAGCTTTCATTTTAATACAATAACTCTGTAAGGAACGAGAAGCAAATTAAAAACTAGAAACAATAAGCCTGCTCCATTTCCATACAAAAATAACCCCAAAATCCAACAGATTACAACTGCAAAAATTGGTAAAGTGGTGAAATTACCACTTCACTGTCTTCCCTGTGGTAAAGAATATGGAGTGTAGGATTTTGTTAAGCCTTTCCTGGACTGCATTCATCCAATCAGCTAAACCTGACAGAGAGCTGAAGGTCAATATTCTGTGGTATTTTTGTTCCATGATTATTTCTTTTTTCTGTCCTCAAAGAAAATTGCTTCCATTTGAGGAGATGTCTGGACCAGTAGCAGCTCAGCATCCCCCAGTCCTTGTCTGCTAAACTTGTCTGTTAGATGTGGATCCTGACACCTTTGAATCATCTAATTTTAGAGCACTTTTTTTAATAACCATCACTCTTTCCCAAAGAGTACTTGTATGGCATTAGAAATATCTTAATCCTCCTTCAATAACAGGATGGAAGATAAAAATTGCCACAGCAATCATTATTGGAAGAAATAGCATTATATTGAAAGGATAAAATGGACTTATTCTGTCTAACCTGGAAAACCACTTACAGGATGTATTTTCTGACATTCTGTGACTGTTTGAGGAACTTTTTCCAAGGCAGTGCTTAAATCAAGACCAGTTCCCTTATTGTCTCATTTGTTTTATTTTTACTTCCTGTTTTTCAAATTATTGATGTTCATAAAAGACTGTGAAAAGGGAGAGAAAAAAGAATCCTGGAATTATCCAATTAATATTGTATGAACATTGTGGGATTTATACTCAATGCAGTTTATTTTTAGAATTAAAGTGTGAGCAAAGGTTTTGTCTAAAATACCTTGACAAATTCTATTTGTTTCAGATGTCTAACACTCTGCTGTTGTATTATCTCACCTCATACAAATCACCTGAACTAGTCTGAGACTGTTGTCTAAGCTCCTTCTTAATATCTCATGTAGAACTGATGAAAATCCAGAGGATAACTCATCCCAGAGGATCCAAAATGAATAATCTAATGCAGGGAAAAAACCTGGCTTCTAGAGAGGTTTGTGTTTCTTCAGTAACTAGAGAAAAGACCTAAAAATACCTAAAAATGTCTTTTTAATAGTTAGTTGACTAGAATTGTGTCAGTTGAATATCCCAAAGGAGTCAAAAACCCAAACTCCACACCAAAGTGATAAACAACTGTGCCCATCCAAAAAATGGTTGCCTTTCACTGGAGTCAGGCAAATTTGACTAATTATTATTAATTCAATAACAGACTGAGTCCTGCAGCTCATTAATAATTTCAGAACCTGCAGCAGACCAGGATTCCTGTGCTCAGTGCTGCCTGTCCCCATTCTGTGATAAACCCAAAGGTTTGTCATGGAAGAGCATAAACATTTTTCCTTCAGGTCTGGAATTTTAACTCCTTTTAAATCTGCTTCTGGAATGGCTGGGTTCTCACTTTATCTGAACTCTTTAGGGCTAAAATCTTTGCAGTACTTGTGGGTTATGTTTTAAATGAACATGTTTTACATCTTCAAGGGTGTGAAACCACACTCATGGAGGAGGAACTTCATGTATTATTCACCTTTTTTTGCATTGTATCAGTTTTAAATCAGATGCTAAATTTTGCATTAGTATTGATCATAACTTTATCATCCATTATAAATGCTCTTTCTGTTCGTTCACACTCCTTGGACAGAATTATGGAGAGGGGTGAGAAATGGACATTACATTATGTTGACTAATTTTGTGGTGTTTGAGAGGGGTACAGAATGTGGTCAGTTCCCTACAGTTTCTTTAGGTGCTGGAAAATGGTATCAGATCCTCACTTTCCAGGCCTAATCCCAAAATTAAAAGATGATATCCCATTCCAGAAAGAATTTAATTTATAAATAATAAAAATTTAATTTTTAATTAAATTTTAATTTGCATTTAAAGAAGTAAAAAGAAGCACTCCATTGAAAGTTAGAAGCGTTTAATTATTGATGTTTATTTGTCTATTTTTATTTTGCTTAAGAACAGTGTGTTCTGTCTTTGACCAATACCTGTTCAATCACAGTAGGGTCAAAGGTTTACCTGTGGTAGTTCAAAAAATACAGCTGAAATATGACTAACAAAATTATCCAAACAGCTACTGCTATTTTGGGGGAAATTCATGGTTCTTGATTGTAAGTGAAAGACACTTATCAAGTCTCCTCAGTGATTAAAAAAAGAATGTAAATAGTTTTGCAGGATACATATATAGCAAGCCCATTTTGCAGAAAACTGAAATTCTATCACAGCAGAGTAATTTTTGAAGTAGTGAAGAGGAAAAAAAGCAGTGAAACAATAAGGCTAAGTCAAAAAAGATTAAATACTCCTTGTCTTTTGATGAACTTTGGAAAAAATTATAATCCTGGGTCTCATCCAGTTTTAGCAGTGAAGATATTTTGTATAAGACATTACAGGGCTCAGAATTAGATAACATTCTCTCTATTGAATTTGAACATCAGATGAAACAAATGTGAGTGTGGTTTGTAAGATTTTAAGCAACTCAGTAACAAGTCTAAAGAAAAAGGTTATATTTCAAGAATAAAGCATTAGGAGAATGTCAAATCAACTCCAAAATGACAAAAAAAAAAAAAGAGAGAACCAAACAAAACCTACATTAGAATAAGCGCACCTGCAACAATATTTTCCTCCACAGGGATTTCAATTTCCTGTGTTCAGTGTGTGACCTTATAAAAATGATAACAAGATTCAGCTTCTGAAAAATATACATGCATCTTATCTGTTGTTTTCTGAAGGCAAACACCAGCATTGAGATGTGTTAAAGAAGTCACAGAGTGTGGTTTTGTTCGGTTGGTAACTTGAGGCAACAGGAAAATGTTCTGCTCTTGTTGAATTGTTTATGAGAAGTGATTTTATTTTCTTTGGCTTCTGAAAAGCACAGAAACTCAGTTTGCCCAGTGATTTTTTTAGTCACTAGACTGTGGACTAGCTAATTTTTAATAAACTAGCATCTCCTTATAGAATTTTCTGTCAATTTACAAGGGCAAGAGTTAAAATATTATGACAGTTAAGGGAACTCTCCATTTCTCTCATCCCATAGGTTTCTAATTCCTGTTTGCAAACCAAATATCCCTGAAATATTTGCAGGGTACTGTGAATCTGTGCTTGAATTCTTCCAATATTTCCAAAGTGTGGAAACGTGTGTGGAACAAAACATCTTAGGCTGTGTCATAGCACAATCTCTTCCTTTTCTGCTTCTCTTTTCAGCCTGAGACAAGAACACCTCTCTCATCTCTCCAGATTCTGTACACATGGTTTGGGGCAGCAGTGTTTTGCTCTCTGTGGCTACAGGAGGGTTTTTCAGCTCAGTGGGAAGGCGCGTGCGTGAGAGCAGAAATAGCGAGCGCCTTCCGCGCTTTCCCTTTGCCTTGAGATCTTCACTTTTGACTCCTCCCAGGCTGGGGTGGGGATGGAGATTCAGCTCAAACTCAGCTGGAGGACAGTTTTTAGCAAAGTCAGACCCAAAATCTGTGGCAAGAGTGCAGCCACTGTCCCTTCACTGAGTCAGGACCAGCCACACCAAGGATTTGGCGCAAACTGAGGAGCGATGCGCTCCAGACTCAGATCTTTTAGGTATTTGCTGGGACTAAACTGTAATTTTCTAGGAAAATGACTTCTGAACTTCACATATCCAGACAGCTGTTGAGCAAGGTTTTAAAGATTTCAATTAAAATACCTAAAAGCAGGCTAAGTTACACTTTACACGCTTTAAGCTTTTTTATGGCTTTTTTTTTTTTTTTTCCCCTCATGGGGAGTTGGGATGAACAAGGATTTCAGCTTGGGTTTTTTTTTTTTTGCAACCTACATTATCTACCCAGTCAAGCCCATAGAACAGGATAAGCCTAACTTTTTTTTGGTGGATGGTTTTGGTTTTCTTGAAGGGTCAAATTGTTTCAAAATTTTCAATATTTCTGTGAATATTTCACAACCAGTAAAAAACACTTTTTAAAATTATGGGTCTGCTTCAATTTTGTGAAACCCCTGGCACATGTAGATAAAAGTTTCAAACGTAGTTCTGTTGTTTTTGTTGCATACTAGAGATTTTTCTGTATTAAGCTGTAATGTGTGTTATTCAGGGGTAGCAGAGTGAATTGTCCATGCTGAAGTGAGTGGGATTTAGGAGTTTGCTAAAAAATTGTTACAGCTGCTTCACCTTCCTTTCTCTTTCTTAATTCAAGAAAAATTCAGAAAATTCACCCTTATATATCTTGCATCAGAGGGAAAGAATCCTTTCAGATTTTTTTACATTTTATCAGCACCTTGCATTCAGTTTTTCCCTTAGTCTTTAGTTACATTCAGCCATATCCAGCTGATCCCAAGTTCTGAATTATTTGGGAATGTTACTCAGGACATGACTACCCAACAGAAATTGCCTGATTTCAAATAACACTTTTTGTATTTGTGTTCCCTGGAATTTTTGGCCAACATGGAAAAGAAATCAAGGTACAATTATACTCCTGATTACCTGTACCTGACTCCAAATAAAATAGGAAACTATTAAAAATCTTCCTGGGGTTAGATGGTATTAAACAGAAGATAATTAGTGCAAAGGTGAGGAGAGGCAATCCCATTTTCCCATTTGCCAAACTTGGTGCAGAATGGTGCTGAGTTTGAGAGGTATCACTCTCAAATACAATAAAATGCAATACTGAATTTCAGCAACAGCTAATTAACAAGTCATTTACAATGACTTATTACATTCTTCTTATTAAATTTTTATTAATGATGAAACACAAGCTGTCATATGGAGAGGTACCAAATATAACTCCACAGGAATACGCAGGCATAGAAATACAGCTTTGATATGAGTGGCTTTTCTGACAAGACTGAAGAAGATAGAGTTTCTAAAATAATAGAAAAATAGCAGAAAAAGCAGCAAGAGAAAAGAAACTGTCAGGGTAAACAGATACTTCTTTAGATTAAGTTTTGCTCTACTGAACCCTATCTGTCTACAGGCTTGTTCTGTTTTTTGTTGTAGTTCAGGGGTTTAGTTTGGATTTGTTCTAACAGGAAATCTGGTATGCTATAACTTGATTTTCAAGTTGCTTTTAAAAATAATTTTAAAATGATTGAGGGCACACTTGTGGGTTTATATTTTAGGTGAATCCAGTTTCCAGAGAGATAAACCTGGTATAATGATGTGGTGTTGTGTGCAAGAATTCAATCTGGTTTTAAAATCACTCTCTTAGCCTTTGAGAACTCTAAAACAGCACATCAATAATAATAGCAAAAAACAATTTTTTCCTCAGAGTTTTGTACATTTTAGGCAGGCTAGCTGCAGTAATTAATATTTGGTCATGTTTTACATTGATTGACCAAAGCTATTTGAGGCCCTCTGTGGTGCTGATGGCAGCTCCAGGTTCTGATGCAGAACATTAAGCAGCTGATCAGCTGGAATGAGAGCGTGGGACCTTCTGTCAGGGAACGAAGGACAAAATTAATTGGGGACACTCATCCTTGCAGCTCACACAGAGCTCAGCAGGAAAGAAATTATTGGTATTTTTTGTCAGTGTGGCTAAGTGAATTCCTACCTTCCCTTTCCCTGTGCAGGAGGAACACAGCTCTGGCTTATCCTGAGCACCCTGGAGTTCTGAATACTGCTGGAGTTTTAAAAACAATTCTATATTTCCTTTTAGACACAAATTCATTTCTCTTAAATGAAGCACTTCAGTGCCAGGTATTGCTTCCATCTATTATTTAATATTTTACCTGTATATTTCCATGTACAGCAAAGAGCATATACAACGTATGTAGTTTTTTATTAACTCATAGTAAGACTTAGGTGATTTCCATTAAAAGAGCTGTGTGGATTTTCTGACCTTCCTTGTGCTCAGGCATTGCTTTCCTCAGTCACTCACTCTGCCAAAAACTCCCCAACACAATGAAAGAGAAGAAGCTGTCGATAGGTCAGCTTTAAATTTTATGCTCTTTTGCAAATATCTGTGTAGGCACTTTTTGCTTTTGAAAGAGAAATTAAAAATCCATACAGCAATATAGCTGAAGTTGATAACCTCTGACTTAAAAAACAGGTGCTGGCTGAGGGTGAAGGTAGATCAAAGAAGCTCAAGCCAATAATCTGCACATGGACTTCAATCTAGAAGGCACAATTTATTTTCCAAAATATCCCATTTACCCAGTTTGAGTTTTTAAAGAAATAAATAATATAGAGTTTTGTATAATATATTTCAGTAACAAATTACTGTATTTTTAAACTATCTACTTTTAAATTCTGATTCCCATTTCTCTTCTTCTAAATATCATTTATTTAACAAAAGAAGCTCACATAATGATCTTGGTTTCATCTTTGAAGCTGACATATCTTCTTACCATCTAATGAAACATAACATTTTCTTTATCACCTATTCTCTTTTTCCCAGCTCAGCTCGCTGCGGCTTTATCAGAAATCAGCCAGCAATAGGACTGGAAATGCACTCAGGAGAACTTCCAGTGATCATAACAAAAAGCAGGAGATCAATGGGCAGCCCTAGGGATTCCCCTCAAAGGAGGAATGGGTGTGCAAACCCAGCCTGGAAAAGCTGAGCCTCCTCAAACCACGGGGGCTTGAAAGAAACAGAACAAATCCCTTCCCCTGAGCCCAGCCCTGATTAGCAGAGGGGTCTGTGCTGGGGAGGCCCTGCCTCACAGGGAGGGAGATCTTCAGGAGTTGTTCTTTGGGAAGTGACAAACTGATCTTGCTGGTGCTTCCCAAGAGATGTTCAAGTCTATGTCTTGGATTAAGAGCAGAAAAAGTCCCCAGAAAATGAAGTTCAGAGAGAGATTGTGATCAGAAATTGTTCTGATTAAGAATGAATGTAGGATCTGGGTTTAGGTTTTCCACAAGACATCAATAGTGACACCACATTTAACATCTAAGTCACCTCTTTTGTACCCTTTTAAAAGAGCATTGTGACAGGTTTTCAGGAAACTTTGCTAGTTATAGATCACTAATTGTCTTTGAGTGAGGCAAAAAACAAGATTTGAATACAGAACTCAAAATAGGGATGGATGTGTCCTAGCAGTTGGTACAATATAGTTACTTATGATACAAATTCATGCAAAAGAAAGAATAATTTAGTGGGCAGTAAAAGCAAAAGAAAATTCTGAACTTTCTGAAAGTCTCATTGTTTGATATAACTCTTTTTTATCTCAAAAGTCTATTCCTGGAGTAACCTTTTCATTTTTGTTATCTAAGAGTCATCAAATTTTTATAATTTCATTATATTGTAGTCTCAGTCTCACCACCATTATCTGAACTCACTTTGATAGAGATGCACAAATAATGTTACAGCCTTCTTAAAGCCAATGAGTCTGTTGGTGTGTTTTAGGAGATTCAAGGGAGGATGGGTAGAGGAGAAAAAGGAGGATTGGTGCTCAGAGGAACATTCTGGTTTGGGTCAAGGGTGCCCCATTTCTCCCAGTGCTGTGCTTGGTGTGTCTGTGCCTCAGTGGCCATAATTTGTGTAGTGATGAACAACTGGAAGAGAACAGATGGTGCCCCTGGTCATCTGGGTTTTCTTCCAAACCAGGATTTTGTAGTCTTGTAGCAGATTCTGTTGCTCATCTTTCCATCTTGAATCACATTCAACACTAGAACTTGCATTACATTTAATTCAGGGAAACATTGTCAGTATAAAAGTAAAAAAAAAAAAAAAAATCATAATTATTTCTGCAATCTGTTACATTTTTCTGACATATTTACATTAGTATTTTAATATTTTATTCATCTACAGCCTTTCCACTTATATCTCTTGGTGAGCAGCATGCAGCTCACAGCATCATTCATTTCTTTACTTAGTTTTGCCTGCTGTTCCAGAACTTTATGTTCAACTGCATTGTAAATTTAGCTGAAATAGAAATGCTGAAAACATTTTAGTTCAAAAGAACAGCTCTGCAGTCTGATTATTTAAAAATCTCCCCAGTCTCCTAAATTTCAAGAACATATGGCAATTCACCCATGATTATTTTTGCTAAAAATGATTTTAATTTAATGAGTCAATGAAATTAAAGATTTCGTTTTCTGGCAGCTGGCTCTCTCAAAATTCAAGGTCAATGCACAGTGTTGACATAATTGCACAGCCAGTCTGTCCATGTTCTACAGGTGTCAGTCACATTGAAAATAAACACTAATTATGTGTTTTAATGTGTAGCAGAAGTCATATTCAAAAGCAAAATCAGTGGAAACCATGACAAGCTTATTCAAAGTCACTTTTGGGATATCAAGTTCTCCTACCTTGAGGAAAGCACATTTTCCTCATCATTACTGTGTGCATCTATTCAAATGTTGTGCTGTACCTTTTTGTTCATTAATTGCTTGACATCATTAAGACTTAAGTGATTCCTAATGATTCATAACTGAGCTTTCAGCTGGAATGCACCAACAACAAGATTCAGAACTCAAATCCCAAACCCTCCAAACAGCATTTAATTTGATAAATCCAGGGGTTATAGTGTGAGAGGAAAACTCTAATAGCTCTAATACAATCAAAAGAAGGGAAAGAAACTAATACAGAGAAATGAGAAACCAAGAGATTCAAACTTTACTTAGTTTAGAGTCTAAAGGTCAGAAAGATGGTGTGATTTCTGGAGCTGGTGTGCTGCCTAGTGCCTGGGAGGGAAAAAAAGAAATCCCCAAGCAACCCAAACTCTGAGATTAAAGAAAAAAAATATTTTTAAAAAACCCAGCAGTCCTGAAGGATGGAACAGTGTTGCCCTGAGGTAGCTCTGCCACACTCAGAAGGAATTTATGGCATAAAAATGTCCTTGTAGTGCAAGCCAACTCTGTTCTGTGCCATATCCCTCTAATCACATCAACAGCACCGAATTCTCCAGCAGCAGAAATTGAGGGCAGGAACAGAGTGTGAAATTAAAGCCAGGGGCAAAACTCTGGGATGGTCTGGAATTCACTCACCTGCATCGAGCAGATACCCACAGAGAGAGAGAGGAATGGTCCTGTTCTCTCTGTGCCACTCCCCAGGAAGGTTTTTGATGGATGAAATACTCAATAGGAGGCACCTACACAAAAATCCTGGACAGCACCAGCAGCTGGGTTCCCTCCTGGGCTGATTTCAACAGCACAGATTCACCTCTCAGAGAAAAAGCACAGGGCTGGATTGGAGTGCTCCTGTTGACCTTTTTATGTATAGTGACAGATAAATCCTGGCAAACACACGAGCCTGGAAAGAACTTATGTGGAAATTAAAACAAAAGAGAGTGATCTGGAACCAATGAAAACAAAGAAGAATCTAAAATTGAAAAAAGATTTTCCTACAAGATTTCTTTTAAAGAAAAAAATAGTTGTTCGGAAAGAAAAAAAGGTAGTTGTGTGGTTTTTTTCCCTCAGATGGTGAGATAGTTTTGTTTGTAAATATGTTCTCATTTTCATCTAGAAAAACATAAATACTGAATTTAATTGTAGCAGCTGTCATTTTCATCTGATAGTCATCTTGTGAGCCATTCTGCTCTCTGCTATAGTTGTCTATGTTTAGCTAACGTGTTTCTCTTTCATGCATTCAAAATGCATTATGTCAGGAAGGATTGATGAATATATTTTTCACATCTGTTATTGGAAAAAAAGTATTTTTTTTATTTTGGGGGTTGGAGAGTCTCAACTCTTTGAGTGCAGGGGGACAGTTTATTCTTTATTCTCATATTTGAAGTTCAAGATAGTGACTATGATGTTTTTCATCTTAGGGCCTCAGAGTGGTTGAATTGAGATTAGAATTTTGTTCCACAATATTTTGTGCTGAAAAATGGGTATATTAAATACTGGAACATTATTTAATTAATTGGCCTTTGCTGCTCTTTCCATAGTTAAAGTTCTGAGCCTTTGTAATAAAAGGAGAGTGCACAATAAGGACCTGGTATTGAATTTGGCTCCAGTTTCCAAAGTACTTCAATGTTGTTTTTTTAAATTATATAATCTAATGTATATTTTATTAAATAGGCTTTATTTGAAAACTGGGCTTTTCAAAGGAATGATATGCTGTGTTGAGCTTCAGAGGTACTTAGAGGTCTCAGATAAATTGTGAATTATCTCTGTAGTAACACATTGAGCCTTTCCCTTGCAGACAGTCTTTGATCCCAGCAACTTTTTTCTTTTTTTTTTTTTTTTTTTTTGTAACACCACATAACCATCTGAACTTCCTGAGTCCTACAATCTAATAAGTACTAAATTCTCTGGTTAAAGTTTTGTTGGGAAAGAGATTCCACTACAAATCACAGCCTTTTCCTATTTGTATGAGTTATATTCCTTTAGCTGTTGTACAATGGTTTATATTTTGATGAGGAGGACTGGGATAACATTTGTATTGGCAAAATTTCCTGCTTTGCAATCTCTGTCAAAACTGGAAAGGTTTCACAATGAAAGACATTTCAGGTTTAGGCAGGAGGTATTATCTTTTTCCAGAACACTTCAATGACAGTTTAAGTACAGCCATAACTGGAACTATCCCTCAAGCCTGGGTTCTCTGTTGTTGCTGGTGGGGTTTTGTGTGGTGTTTGTTTTTTTTTTGTTTTGTTTTTAATTGATATAACTTGCCTTTCTGGCTGAAAGAAACCTTGATGTGTGTGGTGTTCCCAAAATATCCATTTGGCTCCTACAAAATGTTTTTCCTAAGAATTCTTGATGTGATGGAAGTTGAGAACACTGAGCCTGGCAGAATTCCAGAAGTGTTTGGGCAGCACAGGGTGGAGACTCCTGGGGCTGTCCTGTGCAGGGTCAGGGGATGGATTTTGATCCCAGTGGGCCCCTTCCAGCCTGGAGTATTCTGTGAAAATATCCTGTGGTTGTGGCTGCTGTGGCAGGAATGGCCTCTCCTGGGTTTGTGATGTTCTGTGAGGAGTGAGGGTTTGTTAACCCAAGTGATGCAGGAGCCTGGCTCTGCCCGTGGTGCTCAGTTCCTCGGTGCTTTGTGCCTGGTTCTCTCCAGAGCACTTTGGGTACAGGCTACCACGCTTGCAGAGTGAGTGATCAGAGGATTAGGATCAGTACCAAAGTGAATCAGCTTGGTGCAATATGCACAGATGGCACCACAGGTCTGAGGTTCACCTTAATCTACCTGGAGCATCCACTGCCCTCATACAAGATCTGCAAATGTTTGGGATTGACAGACCAGTTCCTCCTGGCTCATTCTTATCTAGGCAGGGTCAAGCAGACTTTATTCCCTCATTCAATAAGCCCCTCCTAGTAAAACATGGAAAAGTAATTAAATATATAGAGCAGATTTCATAAATCTCTTTTCTTTAGGAAGTGCAAACTTTATTTATTAGGAGCGCAGCTCTCGTTCCGTATGCGCACCCAGCAGGAGCCTGTACCACATCAGGGGTTGGAGTGTAATTTTGAATTGCAAAGTAATTTAAGCAGGGACACAGAATTTGGTAGTTTCACACTTACAAAGGCAGCTAACAGCCTTGCAAAAGAATCTCATTGGCAAAACAATTGATTTCTAACTTCTGGAGCAGAGAACCTTCACTGCCTAGATCATGTACAATAAAACTGACATCTGAGGGTAGAGCAAAAATATGCTCAGCTTTCCTAATCCCTTGGAGGCTTGTGAAATTACTGTCTGAAAACTATAATGAGAATGAGATAATTTGTGACATTTCCCTCTGCTGTTAGAAGGTATTGATTTTATGACATTTTCATTTCTTATTATGTATTACGAGCATAAGACATCCGAATGTTAATATCAGATGCACAGAATAAACAAGGATGGTGCCAGGTAGCACTTTATTTATTTCAATTATTTTTCAGTTTTATGCTGTAGCTATTTTCCCAAATCCCTGCAGGCTGTTAGCAGATAAACAATCATTCCTAAGCTTTGAGAATTCAGAATTAGAGGAGGCAGCCCATACATAAACTTATTTCTTCCATGAAGTCTACCAGCCAAGTAAGATAAGTTGTCATCACCATGCTGAGTTTTGACCTCCCCTGTTTTATGTAAGATATTCAATTTTTCAGCCACATTGTCTGTCTAATTTAGACTGTTAATGGCTTGGAGTTGTTGTCATCTTTCTCCTCACATAGGAGAGACCTGCTGGAAATACTAATGCACTCACAATAGATCCAGCAGTGTCACTTGTATTCAGCCCTGCTGCATCTTATTGTCAGGGCTTTGTGAAGGGTAAATCCCCTCTCCTAGTGGTAAAACCAGCAGGACAAGGTTATGGAGAAGCTGTCTCATCAAGGCTCTCTTGGAATTCTTCGAGTTTTGTTTGACCTCTTAGCTGTAGAAAATGCAGTCCTATAAGCAGCTTTGCTCACAACTGTCTGGGATCACTGAAAAGATACATTTTGGATTTCTGGAGAGATCTCTGGATCTCCCCTCTGGTTTTAGTGTATTCATCCCCCTCTGTCCATCATGCCACAATGATGAGTTACACCAAGGAGTGACCGAGCAAGGAGTGCAGGTCAAGGAGCTCTGGCAAAAACCTTGGGAGTTTGAACTGACTCTTGCCAAAAAGAGAGACAGAGAACAAATTAAATTCCCCCAGAGAAATGCCCTGCCCAGACTCGGCCATGGCACTGCAGTTTGCTCTAAGCAAATCCTGGTTTTGTGCCAGCAGTCTGCACCTGAGAGAAGCATTTCTAATACTGGTGTTTAAGGCCAGCTTGGATGGAGCTCTGAGCACCCTGCTCTGGTGGAAGATGTCCCTGCCCACAGCACCTTTGGGCACTGTTGTGCCCTTGGCAAAGAAGGAACCTGCCCAGGGCTCCCACTTTGCACACCCATCCCAGCACCCTGGGCACATGAGCAGTGTGAGGAGAAATATATTTTCTCTTTGGCCATCTGCATTTAAATTGATACATTACATGAGAGAGCACAAGGCAACCCAGGAAACAAAAAAATTATCCTGTAGTTGATGTGGGTAGAATGGATTTTAAGGGCTTGTTTATTTGTTGTTGCAGTTTGGTTTGGTTGGGTTTTTTTAAGTTTGCTGTAGGGGAATTCATAGCAAATGGATAATATTGTACAAAAATAAGAACTGAGGAGTAACGAAAAAGAAATTGCTATTTTTTTATGCCTTGTGAAGTTGACTAAGTTATGGATATTGTATGTGAACTATATTTATATCAAATTTATAGCAAGCTTTCTCACAGAACAGGGTAGTGAAGAGAAGGGAAAAACAATATCATAATAAGGTCAGAGTATGAGAGAATAACTGAATTGTCCAGAAAATAAATCCACACTGGGATATCAAAACTATTCAAAATACTATTCACAAAGTACCAGTCCCTTGTGGGGACTTTAAATGATCCAAGCTCACTTTGTCTGAAATACAGCTTTTATAAAGAAAATACTAGAACCAGGGAAAAACTTTCCTTGGATCCTTTAACAATAAGGTCTGAAAATACAATGTTATTGAAATTCTTTTTATGTGTACTTCAGAAAATCATTTTGGGTTTCTTTTAAAAAAAGGATTGTGTAGATTTTATCTTACACAGTGTAATAATATTTATATCATAATTTTCTGGTCTGAAACAATATCTTTGTAAATATTCAGTTCTCTTTTAATATAAATACTTCTATTTCTGGGGGTCACAATTTGATCTGAGTGAAATTACTTTAAGCAGCAGGGGGCCAAGCCATAGATATGCATCCAGATTTGGACCCAGCTACTAAAGTGGAATATTTAAGTGTTCAGAGAGGGTTTTCATGTTCTCGTGGAGCTGGAGATCAAAAACCATCAAACACACACAAATTCCACATTGCACTTTCAGAGGGAGACACCAAGAGAGAAAAAGAAGGAAAGAGAAAGAAGAAGAAATAATGTTTATGTTCATTTCTTAGCTGGGATTTCTCTTTAATACCACAGTGCTCAGTTTGAGCTTGTCTTGCACACGCTCAGCAAGGAATATTTGATTTTTAGAATTTTAGTCTAATGTTGTTTTCTTCCTAAGTGGGGAGTGCAAATATTCACTCTTTAGGCTGGCCCAACCCTTGGGTGTTCAAGGGGTTTGCCTGCACATCACTCTGGGTCCTCTCAGAGGCCTTTGCAGAAACCCCAAAGAATTGCTGAGAGTCACATCAGGAAAAGTTACCAGGGCTGGGGGGGATGAGGGAACAACAGATGAGTTAGTTCTCATTCCAGTGGGAAAAAAACCTAATGGGAATTCCTGGTCCTTGGCCAGTGGGGAATCCACAGAGGAAACTTGCAGCTGCCTGGTGATGGGGAAAAACATTGATTAATTAATGCCCTTTTGCATTAATTGATATTGCAGCAATCCAGGCATCAATCATTTATATCTCCCTTCTATGATATCTTTCTGTATCAGGTATAGTCCCATGGATAGTGGGAAGCACAGGAACTTCTGCCATAACTCTACTGGAAAATCCCCATATGTCCCAAAATTCAGAGTAATTTTCACTCTTTAAAGATATTAATTCTGTGTGTCTGGTTCTTGGTAGGAATTACCAGGGGTGTCCCAGAGAATCCCTCTTTAGTGATAGGCTCTAATATGGAATTTAAAATTTTCAAATACAGAGATATAAAGCAAAACTCAAACAAATGGAAAGCAGTGCTTAATACAGGATAAACCCCAAATTCAGAGATATTATCAAATTAACTAATCCTGCTAAAGCATTATTGCTATTCCTCTCATCAAGAAGGAATGAAAGTAAATCCTGCAAAAGGAGCAGCCTGGGGTCTCTGGGTATGGGTTTCTAACTCCATGGTGGAACTCAGAGGTGGCAAAGAGGAAGCAAAGACAAAGGTTTTTCTGAAAATAACACCCATTAGGAACATCAATATGTCAAAGTAGAAAAAGAGAATGGTTTCCTCCAATGGTAAAAGGAAAAAAGCTTTGCCTAAAAAAGCGTGAGAGAAAAGCACCATGAGGTAGAAGAGAGTGGATTTGGAAGTTATTTACCACTTTAGATGATTTGAGCAAATCAGCCTTTTAGCTTGATCTGTTGTGAGTGTTTGAAACTAAGTGTTTTGTGCAGGAAATGAAAACAGGTTGATTAAGCATATTCTCATCCTCCCACCATGCATCCCCTACATCCTGTGACACCCTGTGAGGGAGAGTTGCTGCAATGCCCAGCTAATAGATGGGAAATTGCTCCAGGCCCTGGTGCTGCTGGTGTCTGATTATGATCCAGGTTAGCAAGCACAGAAATTGCTGCTGAGACTCATCTGCAGCTCTCCCATCCCCTGAGCTGCTCGCAGAATTCGGGGAATTGTGTGCTCCAGCAAGGCATAAATTATACAGGAGTTGTTCATAATGAACTGCTGCAGATGAGGATTGTTTCTCTGACTCCTTCGTGTGGATTATGGCTTGTGAGGACAGGCAGGAAGAGTTATGCTGGAGTGTTCTGTAAGTCCCTGTCTGCCCCTGACATGTGGCAGAGCTTCCTGTTGGAAGCTGATGCCATCAGGGCAGCCCAGGGCTGACCAACACTGCCAGCTGTGTGCTTACCTCACAGGCAGGGCAGAATGACTCACTTTACATCTACTTTCACTTTATTTTGACAATTGGGATCTTGAACAAGAGAAGGCTGTGGAGGAAGTGTGGCTTTACTGCTTCTTCTCTCTTCACACCTCTCCTGAGCTGATTTAAACTGAGCTGGCACTGCACTCATAGGTTTGCTGGAGGTCTTCATCACAGATGTGCCCAAGTGTCTGCTGTAAATTGAAGTAGGTTAAATGTGTTAGGAATTAAGTAGCTATTTCCTCAGGAATGTTTATGTTCTCTCTGCAAAGTTTCATTTCAATAATTTAGAAATTATAGTATCATTGGTTTTGTGCAGTATTTATGGTAGTGTGTCATGTGAATGAAGAAAGGAGAGAAAATTCAAACCCTGAGAACATTATGGAAATTATTCTTTACAGATATTGTGGTCTTTAACTTCCATTCCAAACTCTATTTGCATGACCTAATATTATTATAATAATCAAATTATTATTAATGTTTATTAATTATTATCATGATTAAATGTTACATGGCTCAGTCTCTTACTGAGGAGATTGGTAACTGAGAGCTTTCACTGGAAATATTTCACATATTAATATCCCAAATCCCAGCTCCTAATAAGCCATCCTTTTTATCATGTGTTTTTCTCATTGTGTCTATGTAGTATTTAATATCTTTATTTCCTATTTGTCTTCTCACTGAAATGAAAGTTACCCAGAAACTTCGAGGCTGATTCTCCACCTCCCTACTGACAGATCAGTGACTAAATAAAGGGACTTGGTCTCTTTTTGGTGCTGAGGGATATGTTTATCAAACAAACCAGCCCAGCAAAATGAAATGTACCTTGAACACTGTCAAAATCTGAGTCTAAACCAAAGACTGCAGGTTTAGAAACTTCCATTTTTTCCATCTTTTAAGCTGTCATACCCCAGGGAATGGAAATATGGCAGTGCTATTACCAAGGCAATCATCCTGGGCTCTAGAACCAGATTCTGCTGTGAAATATTCAGATTGAATTCTTGGCCAGGCAAGAATAGAAGTGAAGTGAATGTTTGAAATCTGAGTTTTACTTGGGCTATGTAATATTTTTCTGCAAATATTTAAATTATCTGAATTCTGACTTTATCTAGAGAAAAAATTCCTTCACTTTCCTTCATATTTGCAGAATAAAGATCCCTCCAAACCAGATATTTTAATATATTTCCCTTTTCTTTAAACAGCTGGTAGAAAAAGAGCAGAGAAAGCCAAGCTTTCTCCTGGAAGATAACAATGAGCAGTGCAAATACTGTCAAATTTAGAGGTCAAGTGTTTAAAGTGCTGTGCCCTGTGGGAAAATATTCTTGGTGGTGTTGGTAGGTGGAAGTAATTTGTTCGAGCTGGAATGTGGCCACAGTGGTATAAATCAAAGATAACCTGGTAGACCATAAACACCCTTTGTAACTGGAGTGTATTTTTAATTTGACACTGGTGTGCTGTGAATAGGCAGTTTAATTGTCCTTTTGGGTGTTCCCAAAGGTATGGGGGGGGAAATGTGGGATTAAATGTTTTCTTTCTCTGTTTAGGAAAATAAACTTGTTTACCCACAACAAAGCTGCACCAGGAATGTGGAAATATAGGAACCACAATACTTTTATGTTTTCATCTTGTCACTATATTCTCAAGTGTAGCTGCACAATCTCAGAACAGTTTATACTGTTTATTATTTATTCATTTAATACCCCAAATTAATTGGGGGGCTACATGAGAGCAGCCTCTTTGCTTTGGATCTAGTGGAGAAAAAAATTAGGCAAGCAATTAATTATGGCTACTTTTTTGATTCTGCTTGGTTTTTGCTGCAAGTGGAGCAGTAATTGTCCATACAGAGATTCTTTTTGACTGAAGGCTGCTCATAGTGTGAGGTCAGCCTGCAGCTGGTTTTAACAAATTATAGTTAATAAGTAAACTTAAACAAGATTCACAGTCATAAAACCAGTCAGCTGAAAAATTGTTTTGTGATGTCCACAGTCTTTTAGTTCTCTATCTAAATGCTTAAACACTTTTTAAAAAGAACTTCTGCAAACAAAATTTATTTTAACAAATTTTCCTTTGTGTTAATAGGTTTTAAGATAAACCTGTTTATGTGTTTTGGGTGTGAAATGGCTTTTGAATAAGATATGTTCTATCAATTTCATAAAATGTGGTTTTGGTTTTATGAGGCAAAATATTTTAGTCATCAATAGAAGAATGGTGCTTGGCTGATAAAGAACAGCTTCTCATTATGTTCATGAGCTTCACAATAGCCATAAATGAAATTTAACTCACCAAAGGCCAGATCCTCTGGAAAGAGCAATAAATAATTAATTATTCACAGGTCTGAACATTTCAGGGAGTCTTGGTTTCTGATACTGACACAGACCTGAAAAGAAAGCAAAAGTGAAAGAACTGTAATTCTTTGACAAGTTTGAAACATCCTTTGACTAATTTAAATTGGCTTATTTGGCAAGATTCTTCATGATTTTTTAAAAAGCTTGAAATTCCTGTTGGTTTTCGGGAAGGCAGAGTGATTCACAAAGAAAAATTTAAGTTCCATTAGTGTGTGATGCAGGTAGAAGTGCTTGTTTTCAAAACAGTATGGGAACTCCTGGATTGTGCTTGGCCTCCTGAAATCCCAGGCTCATCCAATAATCCCATCTTCTTTAAAATGCTGGGACATTGCTGAAATACCTGAAATATCAGATACTTTTAGCTGCTCAAAATTACAGCATCTTAGATCAAAGACTGTTGAATGGCCTTAACAACCTGATTTTTTTTTTAATGTAATTTTCCCCCTTTCCTCTAATCCTTAGGATTTGTCTTCAGAGGTGCTGCCAGCAGCTGGGTGGAGCCAGCTCTTGTTCAGGAGCCTTGGGGCAGAATTTCTGTGTCCAAAACCCGAGGGTGCTGTGTCCCCATCCTGGCCCAGGTAAGGCAGAGCTGTCATTTATCTGTTGCTCTATTCTGGCACACAAAGAGCTTGAATTGCTTTTGAAAGTGAACTTAAAAGTGATGCCACACAAGATATGAATGAAATACTGGTGGAAATGAGGCTTGGTTTTTTGCCTTTTTTTTTTTTTTCTGAAAGCAATATTTTCCTGGAACTTTAGGTATGGTGCTTTATTAAAAAACTAAATATATATCAGTGTTTAACAGATATTTTACAGATGTTGTGGAAAAGGCAGGTTTTAGTGTGGTGCTGTTAGAGGAATGTGTTGCCCAGCAGATTCAGTCCAAGGTGGATGGAGAGTTTGGATTGAAGTTGTGTGGACAGAAATTCTCTGTCCTGGTGGTGTAAAGACAGACTTTGATTTTTCCAACTATTCGGGGTGGCAATGATGAGTTTAATGAAGTCTGATGTTATATAATGGTGTGTTCATGTAGAAATGTAAAGCACAAAGGGCTGTGTGAAAAGAAAATAACCAGTGAATAATAGAACTGGCTGAATTGAAAAGATAAATTATTCTTAATTTCTATTGCATTTCAGTTTACATTCATTAGAATGCATTAGAGTAGGGTTTCTAAGTATGATAAATTTGGAAAAGGAATTTACTTGGGTGTGGTGTGAGGCTTTTGGTCATTTGACAGAATTCTTTCTTTTGGACCTTGAAAATTGTTTCCAATTACTTTTTGAGAAACTAGAAATTATGGCTATACAGGAAAAAGTGTGACTGGAGGTGAGAGAACAGAAACAATATTGGCATATAAATAGAGATCTTTGGATTTGATTAAGAAATGAGCAATGGGAGGGGAAATCACTTTATTGAATCAATTTTTGTCTTTAATTCAGTAATGAAACTTATTCTAATTACAAATACATCCATATTTTCAGCTATCCAGTTTTTGATGACATAATTTTCCTGCAAGTACTGATGACTTCTGAATCTAGATTGTGACTGGAACCAACTTGTTAGGGGAAATAACATTGTTCAACAATGATACAACAATTATATATTAATAAATTAGATAGTAAATAGTCTGTACTTCTAGCATAGGTCAAATAAGGAAGAATATTTACATATTTAGATGAAGACAGGTTAAATATACATATATTTAATATACATATAATATTAAGTATATATTTATAGGGCTATAGAAATGAGAATAAAACAGCTTATAAGTGGAGTCATTCTTTAAGTAGAAGAACAATAAAGAGACACAGAGAGAAAATTAACTAGAAGAAAATAATTTCCTACATAAAAGACAATATCCTGTACTTTTGTTGTACCAAAATCAAATGCTTTCAAGAAATGAGCACAAAATGAAATATACTAGTAGCAAGATGTTGATCTTCACTGATAATTAGTTTTTAATTTGAAATGATATCTCAAATTTTAATCATAATGGTTTGCCTAGTGAAAGCTTATGAAGGTGGTGGAAAGTATCAGTGTGAGAAAGGCATCTAAATATTCTCCTTTCTTCAATAAAAACTAATTTTAGTTGAGTTACTTGCAGGTCTTTAACTTCAGAGAGAATGGTGAATGATGATTTTCTTTGAAAAAAAGACTACTTTTAAGTCCTTCAAATTTTCTTCTGAAATCAGATCTATGTAGGAAGGGACATATCAACACCAAATTTCATTATGCAACTAGAGCAGAAAATCACATAAAAGGATCATTATCATTAAGTAAGAATGGCTTGGCAAAAAAATTCACTCAGATAATCACAGAATTGGGTCAATTGTGTCTTGTAGATTTGTTGATTTCCTTTACTCCTTCTGGTCCCAAAGAGAAAAAGGGAAAAAAATGCTGTTTGCTGTTTAATACAATCCACATTGACTGTCAGCAGAGAAAGTCTCTGCCATGTGAAAACAAATAGCTCTTAATCAGAAAACAAAGCATAAACTATATTCTCTTTGGAGATGTCTAAATAATGCTCTCCTGGTTCAGTGGTATGATGAGCTTTTGACTTCTCTGTTTGCAAGGAATTAAGGATTTTCCCCTTTTCTGAAGGGTGGAGGTGCATAATGGGGAAAGCCAGATATTGTTATAGGGATATTTACTATTGATTAAAACCAAGTAGTGTGAGATCCCAGGTTTTTAGCAGTGCTGTGTCCCTTCAGATAAGATCATTTCATCTGTTTTTATGTCTCTTTGTGTTTAAATATCTGCATATATAGCACGTACAGGTTTGTGTGTCTATAAACCTACACCACATAAATAATACACTTTTCTAATTTCTTTCTTGATGTATTTATCACTTCTCACCTTTCCTATGATACTGAGAAATTTGCATATTCTTACTAATAGTGGAGCATAGAACAATCAGTTGAGAAATGTTTCATACTCTGCAGAATTAATCCAATCCCTTCTGCAAGCACCATGTTCTGCATCCCTGCAGGACTTTCTGCCTTCTCATGTGCACCATGCAAGTCCATATTTTGTTTTCAAGGTAATTTTCCTTGCTCTGGTTCAGTTTTGAGATAGAATATCTAAAAGCTCTCTGTTTTCCTTCCTGAGCCATGTCCTGAGCACTTGATCAGAATTCTTGCACTTGAAAATATGTTGTGTGTGCTGGTGAGTGCAAGTTGCCTCTGCAATGGGAACAGAAGAGAATTTACTCATTGGGGCTACCAAGAAGGAAATCTTTTGGTTGCTGGGCCTTTTTATCAGCAATAATCTGTCACTTAGGCCTGTTCCAGAATTTGTGAGATGTTTAAAGCTCTGGCTCTGGGGATGCCTTCAGCCACAGACAGGCAGAAGCACCAGAACTGGCTTTGTGGTTCTATTTGATATTTTCTTTATGGTTGTGCTCTGCTCACGTGTATCCCCCGAGCTCCTCATCTTGCTGACTGCTTCTCTGGTGATGGATGGTTGCAACCTGTCATCAGTGTGCTGGGAGAAGCTATTTTAGTGTTATATATCATTAGGGACCCTTCTCTCAAGACAGGTTTCTATTATATATCATTAAAATGATGGCCAGTAGGAACAGGCATCCCAGAGAGGGAATCTTAGGATTTTATGTGGGGAAAAAATCCTAGTTTACAGGTGAGCTGGGACCAAAAAATACAATAGGTGGGAGTTGCAATATAAATAACATTAAAAATAACTGCTATTTTTTATATAAATTGTGTCTAAAAGGAGTCTAGATCATAAAACCAAACTCCTGCACAGCAGAAAATGTCTATAACTGAGGTTTTTATGCATTAGACCTACTGTGCTGTAAGTCACTGAATTGTGACAGGTATGGCCTGAACATGCAGAGCCAAGTCTGAGAATCATTTGGAAATGAAAGGGCACTGTAGAATGCTTCATAATCTAAATAACTCCAGGACTCCCATTAAGAATCTGCCTATGATGTTGTGTTCTAGCTGCAGAACTTCCCCAGTGTCTCAGAAAGAAACAATTTCAGTGATCACAACCTTGCTGAGTACTGAGAGGAAGCTGTGGCTTCTGCTCATCAGAGTTCCCAGCCATATGGAGACTGAAAGAACTGAGCACACACGTCCAGCTCCCATGGAAATTGCCAGGAATCAGCTGAAGTTACCCAGGAACAGGGTTGGACATGGTGTGTTTGCTGTAACCTTGCTACTACAGCAGTCTCTCAGCTTTTCTTGCCAGTGAGGATTTTGTAATTACAGAAGCACCATCACCTTCCTAATGCAAACATTTCTCTGTCACCTTGGGGCGACACAAGAAGGACATGGAGCAGTTCTGTTTAAAGCAAACTAAAAAACTTTTTATTAAAACATCTGATTTTATATATATATCTTTCTGAAATGCCAGTGTNTAATGCTATTGTCATTGGAGGGTTACAGTGCCACCTCCTCAATGTCACTGGGCAACCCAACCAAGTCCATCAGGTCGCTCGTCCCTCACCAAGGAATGAAAAACAATGAGTTATTTACACAAAGCGTGTGAGAAAATTCTGTGTAAAAAATGTAAACATCAGAAGGCTTAGTAAAACTTGAGAAAATCAGGGCGACATCTCTCCTGCTGTGCATCCAAAAAATGGGTTAAACCTCAAAAAATACTAAAAATGAGGACGGTATGTGAATATAGCTGAAGCTGTGGAGGGGATGAGCCTCTCCCTGTGCTGCAGTGGGTGAGGCTGCTGGGAGCTCCTGTCCTCCCCTGCTCCCCTTTCCCTCTGTATTTGCAGCAGAAATATTCACCTACAAACCAAATGGTTAAAAACCAAGCCAGCAGCATTATTTCTGTCCATGGAGATTGTTGGTTTATATCTACTGAAGCCATTAAACCTCATTTCTTCCCTGTTATCTCTATTAGAATTAGATATTGGTAGATCTGCATCCTCAGTGTTCTGTGATTCTCAAGTGCATAATGCAGGCATTAGAGAACTGAGATTTCTTTTTGTTTGCTTCTGTGCATGCTCTTGAGATGATGATGATGATGATAGCCTTTTAACTGTAAAACCAAATAAAGATTTGTGTCCCTACATAATGCTGCTGAAAGTGTTTCAAGTAGAAGAGTTTGGATTTTTTCAGATGAATTTTAGGGTTTTTTCAGCTGTTTTGTTTTCTGTTTCCTTAATTCAGTTTTACACATTGCTCAAATATTCACAGTCTTGCTTAAAATAACCTAAACCACACAACTAAATCTTGGGGCTTTTTTTAATTCTACTTTTACTTGTGTGATTCACTTGCTGTAGGACAGCTGTTCTTGATTTACAGAACTGATGCTAATATTAGGAGGGGAAAAACTTGCCAAGGTAAAGGAACAACAAATAGAAAAGTTGTGACATTTTCAATTAGACTTATCAAAATATTCAAAACACCTTTAATCAAAAATATCTCTGTATCCCACCTCTGAAGAGCATTAGGGGTACAAAACCACTGTTTTTTCTGGATATGAATGCTGAGTTTTAAACAGTTTGTAGACTTGGGAGAAACATATACAGGAGAAAGGGGGTGGCAGAAAATCCTGCTCAGGGGTGGCATCTCTGCTCTGGCTTTGAGAGCATGTTCTCATAGCATGGAGTGTCAACACCATCTGCTGAGCAGGGACTCAGTGAGTCTGCCCTGTGCTGTCTCCACGTGAAACTCAAATTTTTGCCTCCACATCGAACCCAAATTGTTTCCAGCAGGGTTGGAAGGATGAGAGCTTGGCCAGGGTGTCCCAGGCAGCTCAGCTCAGGTGCATTCCCAGGGGGGTGGGAGAGGTGCTGGCTCTGCACATTCCCCTGCACATACAGGGGCTGCCTGCAATCATTTCTGTGGATGATCTTACCATTATTAAAGCTTAATATATCCCACCTTCATATAAAATAGCCAGGTTGGCTATTATATATGAAGGTGTGATATATTATATTATATGTATTATATTGTACCCACCCCAGATTTTAAGAATTACAACTTTTAGAAGAATTCTATTTATTCTGTGTCTATAATGCACAAATAAGGTTCTCAGTGCCTTACTAGTTTTTAGACCATTTACAAATTTGGCATTTCCAGCTTAGTGACACATTTCTTTTTGTGGCTCAGGCTAGCTGGAGCTTGTGCAGTAATCTTTATATTAACTTTGAGCTGAATTATTCTTGAAAGGATATTTTAATTGTGAATAAGATTATAGTATTTACCATAATATAATATTGCCTGTGCCATTTTCACTTTGTCCAAAGATTGCTTTGCCTGGTGAAATTAAAAAATTACTTTTATCAATCAAAGCCTTTTCCCTTCCCCGGGCATGCAGGTTCTGAATGGAAGGAAAGGCAAGGTGAAGAGTTAAACAATAAAATAATACTGATGGCAGATAAGATGTTATTTACATGGGCTTTACACCAGGCTGACAAGAAAGCTTCCATGTGAAAGCTCCATCAGAGTCTATAAACTAAAAACTGGTCCTTAGAAAACACCAAGCCTTCCTAATGCATTTCTTATTTATATATTTATATATTATAACTTCACAATCACTGAAGATATAACAATTTTTCAAAAGGTGGAAGGATGACCATGAGTTCCCTCAAAAGAAAGGAGTATTTTTACAAGTTTCTGCCAGGTGTATAAAGTTAGGAATACTCAAAATACTGTGGAGGGTTGGACATGATGTCAGTAAAGGAGAATGTCTGGCAGCTTGTATGAGCCTTGACAATTATAAAGTGTAAATAATTATGGGATAAGAGAGTCCTTTCATTACTGTTTAATTTATTTAGCATACACAGAACTGCATCTTTTTTTGCTAGCTCTAATAATATGATGTTTTGCTTTCAAAAGTCACTGATAGTGGCAAAGATAAATATTTTTTGAACAGTGTTGGCAGCTTGGAAGATGGGTATCTTTAATTTACTGCTGTTTGTGGTGAATATTCTTGCATTCCACTTGAGTATCTCAAGATAAGTCTGTCTCACTTCTCCACCTCGAACTTGAGCATTTCCCAGGAGGGTTTCACAAACACTTTATTTTTGCTTATTTCAGGATGAACAGGGATTCTTGCTAATAGCTTCCCCTGTTAGAGCTGCTCTGTTCCTCATAAATGATTAAACACTTTTTTAGCCCTGACTTAGGAACACAAGACTGCTCAGGCTGTTTAGGAAGCTGAGCCTTGTGCATTGCCAATGTGCATGGGTCTGATTCACAGCCCACGTGGAATTTAGAATAGAAAAATGTAATGAATGAAGTCAGCAATGATATTTGTCACTTCACTTCACTGCTGTTGGACTTTCAGTGCATGTGTTCTATGCATTTGTGGCTGTATTTCCTTTTAAATGGTGACACATTAAACATCCTCATGGAAATTTGCAGCCCCTACCTGGCAATAAAAGGCCACGAGGTCCATGCTCTTCCCAGGCAGGAGAGTTCCAAAGGAGCAGAAAACTGCAACAGCTGGAGCTCATCTGAGGGTGCCTGTACCCTGGGCATCAGTTTAGGTTCATTCTTATCTTCTGTGTTGTTTGCCAGCTGGATTAAAATTGATATTAAATATTTGGATGTGATCTCAAATCCTCTTACATTTTCTAAACACCATATTACACGACCTATTAATGCCACCACTGAATACAATTACTCTTGGATTCAGACAATCTCATTGGCTTTGTTTGCCTGTTGCAAGTGCAGTCAGGGTTTGGCCTTTTGGCTGCTGACTTTATAAACCTGTGTCAATTTAGTACTTAGACTCTGGTAAGGAATGAAAAAAAAAAAGGGACAAGTTTCTGAATTTATATTTTTTCTTGTCACTCAAACAGATACAACATCCTAAAAAAGTGAAATATTTTGTAAATGATAATGTGTGGCTACAGTGGCTTGCCATCTCTGCCTGGCACTGTTTATATCTAGTAAGTTTGTCAGGAAAACAATAATTTCTGTGGGATTTAGAGTTAAATGCAGCAGGATTCTGTCTTTCTTGTCTCTCTCTCTTAACATCATGGCCACAAATCAGAGCTGAGAAGCAGCAGAAGTACAGAAGCCAAAGGGAAGAAAGCTGTGAGTGTATTATTTGCACAGCAGTGCTCTGTGTGCTTGTAGCTAAAAAGGTTTCAGGTTTGGTTGGTGTGATCCAGAAGCACAGGAAAAGTGGTGGAATTGCTCTCAGGAGGGGGAGAGAGGGACAAAAAGGAAGAAACAGCACCCTTGGGTGAGGTTTGGAGCAACCTGGTCTACTGGAAGGGAAAAGTGTCCCTGCCCATGGCAGGGGATTAAAAAAAAATGATCTTTAAGGTCCCTTCTAATTCAAACCATTCTGTGAAACTTCTCTTTAACAAGTGAAGCATCAGGTAGTTATAAAAATAAGAAGAATAATTTCCTTAAAACTCTTCTACCAGTTATGTATATTGATTTTTTCCCATGCCACAGCAATTCAGTGTGAGTTTGAAGTAAGTAAAAATTAGGATGTGAATGCTGTAATCTTGCTGGAACCTGTGATATTGAAGTCAGGTCACTTTTGAACTCAGTTCAGTGTTGGACAGGGTGGGTTATGCTGGTATTGTCAATACCCTGCAGTTTGATCCTGGTTTGAAGTACTTTCAGAGATGCACCAGGGTTTATTAATAAAGATTCACTTGTTCTTTTATTGATCAGTGGTGCAGATCACACCACCACCATGAATTTACTTGTTAAGCACTAAGCCACCTACATCTAAGCACTGCTTAATGAAAGGACTCTCCTGAGTCACAGATCTGGAGGAAAAAAAAAAGATTAAAAGAGTGAGGGACCAAGGATACAGATAAAACTGATTGTACCTTCTACAACTAGGAGTACTTGGATACTGAAATCCTGAGATTCAGTGTCTGAAGGGAGGGAAAAATTAAGGGGGGACCATGGTTTAGGGGAAAAAGGCTTGGCTGACCTCTGTGCTGTGCCTTGGACATCATGTTAGGACAATGATGTAAAACTGGAGTGCATCAATTGAAATGCAGGTTTCTCTCTGAACTCTTTCCTTGACCTCTCTCTGACCTTAAAATAATCTCTGTGAGCTTGGTACTTGTGGAGGAACTAAATAATGTGAGAGAATATCTGTGTTGGGGGAGTGATAAAAATTGCTTTACACTCAGAGGGAAGCCAAACCCCTCAGTCTGTGCCCTTCAGGGTGTGAGAGGCTCCCAAGGAGTGGAAAGCAGCAAGGCAAAGTTCTTTTTCTAACCTGTACAACTGCAGCTGTTTGTTGTGGTTCTCTTCACTTGCAGAGTAAATGATGTTTTATTTTTCTCTTGGAGGAGATGAATGTCAGAATTGAGCTGTTTGAGTCCTGAGTGCTGTTTATTGTGGGCTCCAGGTCCCAGCTGCCCACAGGCCATGGCTGCTGCTGGTGCCTCAGCACAGCTCTGGTGTTTTGGAGCTCATACAGCACTCCTGAGCACTTCTAGTTAAAACAGAAAAATGTCCTGAGTTTGAACACAAAAGATAAACCAGGAGGTGTTGCCTCACTTTGAGATTTTTGCATATTACAGATAAAACTTTTACTCACTGGCCAATATTGAGGAGACTGCACTGCTAAACATCTCCTATATTTAGCACAGCAAGTGCCATTGTCACTGAAAATACAAACAGTGTAAGGAGAGGATCAAGAATCACAGCTTGTGTTTTGCTCACATCAGTTTAGAAAAAAACATCAAACTTTCCCAATAATTCTACATCTCACACTACATCCCAATGCCATGACTAGGGCAGTGGAGGGGGGAAGCTGCAGTTTGTGATTTTAATTTCTCTTTTTAATTGAAATGTTGTATCCTGATATTTTTTTCCTGATGTTGTAAAAATAAGTAGGTTTTAGAACAGAACTGAAATTTAAATTTTAAGCTGAGAATTTCCAAATACTATTAGGAGTATTTTGTCATTAATATTGAGCACCTGGGCTGAAAGACAAGGCAGGAGGAATTAGTGTCTCTTGAAGGGCAGGAATCATTTCCACCTGTTGATCTTGTCAGCTTTAAGCCATATCTGCTGATAGAAAATCTTAATTTGGGATTTCCAGAAGTGTTGCCCACTTTTAAGTATTATCTTTGTGGAGCATGGAAACTTGCCTCACAATGCATTCTTTGACCATTCCAGGCCAGGAGGTGGTGAGAACATGAACTCTTGGATTTGCACAGTCTGAGGAATTCCTGTGACTCTGTGCTGTTTTACAGACACCACACTTAGCACCTGTGCAAATTTAGATACAGCAGCAGCTCTTCTTATAGCCAGTGAATCCATGACAATGTCCAGAGAAAATCTAATCAAGGTGCAAGCAAGGATCCAGCACTGCTTGTGGGAGCTGGCAAAGCATCCATCTAGAGGGTTTTGGATCCAGTAAGTGCACTGAGGGATCATAAAGAAATTGTTTTTTTTTTCTTTTTTTGAGTGTAGCCTCTGATCAAAGAACCCCCATGATGGAACAGATCCAGCAATTTTTCATCCCCTGTGTCAATGCTTTGATCTCCAATGAGTAAATGCAAAAGAGAATCTGATGACACATCAAAAGTGCATCTGCTTGGTATCTTGGGCTGCAGGGCTGTGTGGCAGAGATCTGCCAGCCCCTGCTCTGAGGCTCTCTGGCACTTCAGAACAGAATCACTGAGTTGGAGGAGACTTTAAAGATCATTGAGTCCAACCCAGTCCCAACACCTCAACTAAACCATAGCACCCAGTGCCACAGCCAGGCTTTTTAAACATATCCTGGGTATGGTGACTCCAGTGATGCCTCAGGTTTTAGCTTTTATATTTCTCAGATTCTGTGCTGCTTTAGTGTGTGGGTCTGGGCTTCATATTATGGGATGGTGAGCTCTCTGCACAGAGCAGGGAGACAAAACAATTCCTGCTCCAGCTGGGGACCAAGGACAAATGATCCAAATCTCAGCCCAAGAGCACAAACAACGTGGGCTGGAGAGAGAAAAACAAGAAGGATGGGAGTGCATGGGCTAAAGCTGGAATGGGACAATGAACTGCAAGGTGCCAATGGAGCAGAACTGATCCAAGGGACAGACCCCGTGCCTGCTTGTGCATTTTTGGTTCATTTTGGGACCATTTTGGGACCATTTTGGTTCATCTTGGGTGCAGCCCTGGCTGGGCTCTTGTGCTGCCCAAGGTGCACCCATTGAGGCCTTTTAATAAATCCCTGCTTTATTCTTTAGCTCTGCCCAGCCTCTGTTCTAGGTCAGCCTTCCACAAAGCATCACCACCACCACCTGAGGCAGAATATTCCAGTACTTGATCACTCTTTCAGTAAAAAACTTCCCTTGCAACAACCCCAGCTGGGAGCAGCACAGCCCCTGCCACCAAGACCCCCTACAACAACACCCCAACACCCCAAAGCTGCACACCCACAGCCCCACCAGAGTGCCTCACCTTCCATCACCCCTGGAACCAGATATTCTGGCTAATTCTGCATGGCTGTTCTGCTTCCCCTCATAAAAGCTCTGTGTATGTGGAATTTATGGCTGGTTATTTCCTTAGTGTGCCCTCCCAGCTTGAGGGCACGTGGATGCTGTGCTCTGTAAGTAAATATTTGAGAAGTGGAGCAGCCAAAGGAGGTCAGATTTAAACATACACATGCTTTCACTGAGCTTTCAGTCAGTTTCTGTGGTGAAAATAAAGGCAGAATTTCCTCAGGATCTAGTTCTCCATGGCCTAACAAACTGAAACCAGACATTCACATCTTTATGAACCAAAGTAGTACTTAAATGGTTGGATATTCAGACCATGGTCTCTAGATAAATCACTGATGTGTAATTCATTTAGATTTCCTCTCCAGTCAGTATAGAGAGAAGGACAATTTAGCAATCCTACATTATTCATATAATCTAACTTAGACATTTAAACTCCCTGAAAAGTTAAAAAAATGCAATAGAATTTCTAAGAAATGTTAATATGCAGGAGCCAAGAGTTCTACACTGCTGTGGTTTGAAAGTAACTGTAGTTTCTCTGTTGTAATTGGTACTTTCTAGGGGAGAAACTTCCATTGAGTGTGGCTTTTGGTTAGCTGGTGAGTAAAAATAACCTAGAAGGCCCCATGTCTTCTTTTATTTCTTTTTTTTTTTTCTTTTTCCTCCAAGGAAATTTTGCCTAAGAGTGCTCTTTCTTCAGTATTTACATTTAAAATAGTAAAAAAGTAATACAGATTAACTTTCTGAATGCATCTTCCCTTTATTTTACCCTCATTATGTTCTATTTCTGGGTGTAAAAATATCAGTTCATAAAATTATAGCTGTGGCTGGACAGGGTTGGGACTTTAATTCCACTGGAGGTTTGGCTTCCAGTGCCTCTCACCACCTCATGTGTCCAGAGGTCACCACTTTTACTCTGCTTTGGACTTGAATTTTTGGGCAGAGAAATCAGATGTTTACTTCCTCATGAGCCTGTTCACAGGTACATTTAACAATGTTTTTGAGTCTATTTCCTCTTCAGTTCTGAAGGTACAAAGATTGCTGCAGAAATGGATGGAGGATGTCAAAATCCTCTTAAAGACAAAGAAAATTCTGGGTTTATTTTATTTACCTTAATAGCATTTCTCTGATTCACCTTGCATATTGGGAAATACTTAATCCACAGACGTGACAGGCTGCAAATTCCTACAAAGTACAGGAAAATAATGATGTTCAAGAAAGCACTCTTTGATAATTGTATTTTAAAATTCAAGCCACAGACTGTGATTCTGATATTTTTGATCATTAGTGGAGCAGATTAAAAACAAAACAAAAACATGCATCTGGGAAAGGTAATGAAATATTCTGTTTGATCTGACAATTTCCTGTTTAACACCTCCACTTTGTGGTATTGATTTCTGTACATCACTGCCTGGATAATAATCTTGTTGAATAAAACAATCCTAACAAAAGTATCAAACCAGTATTTGATGTTTCTATGAATGTTAAAAGGACAACACCTCTCAAAAAAAAAAAAAAAGAAAAAAAGAAAAAAAAATCATGTCATTGATAAGAAAGGTTAAAATCTGGTTTGATGTGTGCTCTGGGCTTTCCAGCACATTCTGTGTTTCATACTGAAAATTAGTAGAACTTAGGAAAAAAGGTAATTTTTATAGAGCTTACACTTCACCAAAAATGTTGAGCCAAAATAGTCTCTCTAAACTCCCAACCAACCTCAAATGCTACTTTTCCAACACATAGTCCTGTTCTTTAAAGAGACCCCCCCAATTAAAACCAAGCACAGGAATTCAAGGTTGCTGCTGCCTTTTGGCCCTTTCAGTGTCTCCCTGGGTGTTTTGGTTGCTGAAAATGAAATTGCTGGAATGCATGCCTTTCTTTTGTGTTAATCACAGGGGGGAAAATACCTGCTTTCAATAACAGTCTTTTAATATTTTCAGAGATTAAAAGAAGATATTGTGTGAATGAGGCACTCACTCCTTGCTGTTCCTCACCCAGTCTCTATTCCAGTGCTGAATTCTCTGCTTAGGTCACATTTCTCCTCTCAGCCATGTGCTGCTTCTTGGTTTTCCTGTAGTAAGAGGTGTTTTTTTCATCATAAAGAAGGACTAGTTTGTGTTCTCTGTCCCTTTTCATAAGGTGTGGATTTTCTCCTTGAGTTCCTTGCCATTCAGGCAGAGCTGTGGAAGTTTCACAGAAATGTGTTCCCTGCCCTGACTTCATCACTGCAACTTTGGTGATGAAGATCAACTTTAATTTCTTCTTTCTTTTTTTTTTCCTTTCTTGCTTGAGGTCACTCAGAGATCACAGGTTTTCCTGGAAACTCTCCTCTCCCAGCTGTGAATGTTTTCTCTATTGATGAGGAGCATAAAAGGAAAAATTCACCTTTGAGGCATCTCTGTTCCATGTGGACAAAGATGAACTCTTTTTAACCAAATAGCAATAAGGGTCATCATTTATCTACAAGTAACAGAATTATTTACCAAATCCTAAGGTGCTGAATCCATTAAATATTAATAAAAAAGATGCAGTAGGAATCTGGAAGTGGCAGCCTGGGCAGTGGTTTTGTTACAGATCCTGGCCTTGTCTTGGACCTGAGTTTTTCCCAGTACCTGAGGTCTGATGTGTCACAGGTTGTGTTCATGGAAACCTTCCCTGCTACAGAGACAAGGCTCCAATTATGGGCATTTCTGAATACTGGAAATTTTAACAAATTCAGGCATGGAAACAAGTCTATAAAACCTTTGGCCAAGAGACAAAATCAGTATCTCTCAGGCAGAGATACTGATTGCTCCAGAAAATCTCAAAAATTTAGTGCTTAAGAAATTCCCATCTTCCACAAGTTTTTATTGCTGATTGTTAAGAAGTGGAGGGGCAAAGTGAAGTAGGAAATGAGGTGAATGAGAGGTAACTTTTGTTATGCATGGCAGATTCCCAGGTATTCCTCATCTGCCAGAGGTAAAGGGACAAAGAATAATCAAAGCTGATTTTCATACTGGGTTCTTTCTGCAGCCAATGAGACTTTAAGGGGAATAAGATCAAGGTTCTGCATTTGGAAATATTGTAGCAGATACTGGATGACTGTATTGTGAATCCCTATGTTAAATGAAACAGTTTGTAACAGTGCTACAAAATTTACAATAGAATTAGAATAGAATCTAGCTAATTAAGATGTTTGTCTTGATATAATTTCTTATTCTTCACTGTGTCTTTTTCCCATTAGACTGCAATAGAACAGCTCTGCAGCATTTCATCAATAGGATGTAATTCTTTGTAATAGCTTAAGTGTTTCTAGATTTATCACTGAAATAAAAAAATACCACACTTCCAAAGTGAAGACATTACAAAAGGAAATGAATGGAGATCCTTTCTCCTGCATCTTTCCTTTTACAAATCCGCATTGTTATTAATGCTGTGCATTAATTCCACATGACTACATCTTTTCTTCAATGAGGATGAGATGTTAAAAACTATTGTGGGATGGCTCTATAACCAGCATTTCCAATTTCCTCTGGTCTCTGTCCTCACTAAATAAATTTAATTTCAAAGAAAGAGTGCAGTGGTGCTTCAGTCTGTCTGTGCTATCAATGTAGTGTTAGACACAGCAACTCTAAAACTGAAGTGTTCTAACATGGATATTGCATAGAACAAAGAAAAAATCTTTGAGCACTTAGCATTGAACTGGGCCACATCTTTGGAGAGTTTGTAAGTGCCCATGTCCACCATGAGAAACCAGTATAATGTGGAGGGAAAAGCTGCAATTTAGCCTTCTCCTCTGACTGTTGGGCCAATAATCCCATTGTGTGGGTTTTTTAGAGTCAGAAAAGGTGCTCAGCTCTTGAGCAGACTGACAGGAAACCCCTGTGATGTCTAGGCAACAGGAGGCACACAATTTGTGCTACTGATATGCCTCAAGGCAATCCATTCTGACCTTTTGTGCCTTCTGCACAGAATAAAAATCAGACTAAACCTTCACAGAGCATTGCTCACTGCTAGGCTTTATCAGTAGCTGTTGCTCTTACCAATTCTGTCTTTGTGTCTCTTTTAAATTCATCTCAATAGGTGCAGAAAGCTTTAAATACCTTAATGGAGTAAACACCTTAATGGAAAAAAAAATACAGGAATAGTGCAATCTGTGAGTCCTGTGGTTACTTTAGAAACACAATTCCCACTCCCCTCCAAACACTGTAGTGCACTGGTACCTGCCCAGGAATCTTTTCCTTGGCTCTTGAGCTGTCACATACTTAAACCACAAATAATTTGGAAGATTATATCTCAGATAGTAAGAAAAGTGTCATTTGCCACTACTTTTCCAGTTTTGCTGGACTGTAGGCAAAAAGCACAGGTTTTACAAATTCCTTTGTGTGTATTTTCTTGGGCTTTGCTTTTTCTTCAAATATTAATTATGTTTCTTTGTTTTGTTGGATATGTTTTAAGCTCTATTTAGAGTTCCAGTCAGAACCCAAAATACACTGATTCTGCTTTAAAGGTTACAATGGGGTGATGTTCAGCTGGGGAGAGCCAGCTCTCATTACCAAAGGTACATAATTCCTCTGCTTTTACAATCTTTTATCAGCATAAATGAAAAAGAGAGGCTTATAATATGATCAAATATCAGAGTTAATGCTAAAATAATAGTAGAATAAGGCATGATTCTAAAAAGAAAAAAGGCAAATATGTCAGCCCTACATAGTGAATGTGAAGGGAAAAAAGGGTGGGTTTGCCCCAAAATTACATTGAGCCAGCCCCATTGAAAATGGCCTTGTATTTTTTTTTTCCTATTGATCCATTTGAGCTAAAGAAGAATGGGTGATGCTTGGCTCATGATTTCACTGCATTTTACCTTAAACAGTGGGGTAAGAACTTCACTGTGCATTTGCTCTACAAAGTGCCTTAAATTTGCTTGGTTTTTTTAAACCCACATCTGTCTTGTGATGGCTTACACTAAACAATGCAATTTTTAATTAATACCACAGTGCAATCAATGCACTCTCCACAATCAACTTGATGTTTATATTAGAAAAAGGTTTATTTCTTCATTTATTTCACACATATCTGAAGTTAAAGACCAGGGAAATGAGGAATTCAATATTTGTCAACTGAGATAAGCATAAAAGCAAGAACTTCCAGCTTTAATTATTCCAGTTCCTGAGCCAGAATTCCTAACTATGTGTTGGGTGCATGAGCTGAATAGTTTGGTCCTCTGAAGGTGCAGATTGTGTGGAACACATGATAAAAGGGTCTTTAGAGGAAGAAGCACAGGTACCCCAGGTCCCACAGCAGTTTGTGGGGTGGGTGGCATTTGGCCACTGGCACCAGGACAGGGTGTTACTGAGTTCCACAGCTGTGCAACACTTTATTTCTAGAATGTAATCATATTTTAAGGAAAAAAACCCAAATCTAAGTGTGCATAATGACCTGGCCCAGCTGCTGGCAGTGTGGAGTGTCCCCCAGCCACCTCATTACCAGCGTGGGGCAGTGATTCAGGAGTGAGGCACTGGGAGAGAGGAGCTACTTAATCTCCATTACTGCTGCCATGAAACCCCTGCTCCTCAGAGGGCACCCACTGCTGCTAACCACAGCCTAATTTATGGACAGACAGCCAGGCTGGGACTGCCAGGGCTCTTTGCAAATATTGGTACTTTTGTCCCATCCCTTTCTTGGGTTTATTTTTAGTCTGGATATACTTACTTGCCATGACCTTAAGTCTGAAAATTTTCTGGAGCACAAAATTCTGTCATCAAAGAATTAGCACTGGTGTCTCACTTAAAATTGTGTCTGTGCTCATAAATAAAGTTATTTAGATGGTCCAGCTTACTCTTTAGTGGCAGTGGTAAATATTATAAAATACCCACCAACAATTTTATGTGGATTTAACAAAGTCTGCAGAAGCAGAGCAAAGAATGAACAACCTGGAATCCTTTAAACTACAACAATTTTTGTACATTATGTATTATGTCACATATTGTCTAAGTTCTTATTTCCTCGGGGAAGAAAGGCTTTTTTTCCTCTTGTGACAACAGTAACCTTTGAAAATCCATCCCCAATAGAATTAAGATATGCTGTGTAGTCCCTTGAATTAGAACAGTAATTCTAAGGCATAAGGAGCTATCCAATAAAAATGTTCACTCTGAGGGTCTTCCACTTAAACCATCTTTTAAATTAAGAAAGTGTTGGACATTTGCTTTTCTCTGACTTAAGTGCTGTGAAAGATAGGCATTATAAGATTTTGACATTTCAAATTAGAAAGTAGTTTTATGAAGCTTACTAATTTAAAGCTGAATTTTCTTGAAATAACAAACTTCTATCTCTTCTCTGCATATTTCAACTAGTTTGGAAAAAATATTCAAAATATGATGTGAAAATAGTCTCTGTGTGTCTAGCTTTTCTTGGATATCAGTCAAAAAAAAAAAAGTCTTGATTTGCTGTAATTTGCATTAATTTAGGAACAGGAGTGAGAAACCAAATTGTGTGAAGAGGGGGAGTTTTAGATGTGGCATTCACTTCAGGCTGGCTTTGGTTTAATGAGTCTCAATATTGAGTTGGAGGGGCTCAAATACTTGGGAGCCAGGTGAAGACAGAGCTCAAAATTTCCTGGAGTAAAATTATGGCCATCAGAATTCCTTCTCTTAATGTAAGGCTCTCAGTAACTGAGGCTCTGACACTATTGACAGTGAAATGTTACTCTAAAGCAATTAATTAGTGGTATTTCTGGCCACAACATTAATTTTACATCCTCTTCACCCTTCCTTTTAAGAACTTTAGTCAGACCTCAAGAATGACTAAACTGGGGATTGGGAGGTAAATTCTCCTTGTAACCTTTAAATAGCCACAGAGGTGTTTGCATCAGATTTTTTACAGATGTAAATAAAACAGAATCACTTAGGGCTAGAGGAGGGACAAAACTTAAAAATGCAATATTTTGGAAGCAAAATGTGAAATAATGGGGAAGTTTTCTTGAAAGTAACTTTTTTAAAAATGTGCCTTTGAGATGGAAATGCTTTTTCAGGCTTGATTCTCAGTGATGTTCTTTTCTGGGTGTGGAAGATGGAAAAGCAGCTAATTAAAGGCAGGAATGGCTCTGGCTGTGAGTGCAGAGCTACACCCAGAGTAAACAATCTTACAGAGCAGTGTCAGGGGTGGCTGAGGCTGGGGATGCTCACCTGCCTCTCAAACTAAGAATTTCCCTGCTTGCCAAGAAAGGCCTTTTTCTCCAACACTTGTATCTGAAAGAACAAGACATTGTCCTTCTGTAGCCTGGAAATTGCTGCTCTGAAAGCCCCAGCAATTTACTGCAACAAATGTTTACCTCTAGCACAGCAACTTGTATTTTTTGCTCTCTTTTGTCCCCGTTTTCTATTGAAATGAAACATTGTGAGGTTCATTTTTGTTGCTTTAGGTGTTTGTTCTAGTCCCCAGCTCCAGGCATGGCTGGGCAATGTTCAGTGTCAGGACTTTTATGACAAGATTGAAATCAAAAGCAAAACAAATACATAATTCCTATCTCTCTTAGCATTCTAAGCTGTTTTAGCCTGGCCTATTTGCAGTTCCTAGGACCTGTTACATCTCCTGGAATGGGGAGTTCAAAGCAACCCTTTTCTTCTCAGTGTTATCCTAAATTGCAACTTGGTTTTCTGAATCTGAGGTTAATTCATTTGGGGCAGAGTGCTCTGTTTTCATTTCCCTTTCTTTGTATCTATGCTCATTTTACTGGATCTTTCTTTTAGGTTATGAGTAGCAAATGTGTTTGATGGCTCCCAGTGGAGTTAAGTATTAAAAAGTCCTAATTAATGCAGATTTGATGGTGCTGAGTGACTCATGTTTCCTTTGAATCCAGTCAGTATTCAACTTTTAGCTGCTCTTCTTTCCAGAGGAAGATTTTTTTAAAGCATTGCTAATACATTTATTGCAAGAATAAATGTTTTACAAGTATATTTGGTCCTTTTGTCTGGCACAGAGTGATTTTTCTGGAGAGACAAGGATGCAGGTAACAGGATTTTTTATTTTGACTTTCTGGCTTTATGGGACCAAACTGTTCTCCCTCACTTTTGGTTACATATCAGTACCATGAGGAGTATAAATAACAGAGAGGAAATCAGTTTTTTAATATGTTGGACAAAACCTTACAGATATGTTATATTTCACATTGTAACACTGGGTTTTGTTGTCTCTAGTTTCAATTCATTATTACCTCAGGAGCATTTGTTTTAAATATACACTTGCTGCTCAGAAGTTTCTCCATCTTCTAGAGTTCTACTGATGATCAGAAAAAACAAATTTGGGACACTGTTTGTGTTTAGAAGTAAACAGCTGACACATATTGAAAGTGTGGGACCCCAGTGAATATTCTGAGACCAAATATTTTTGTCTCTATGTCTAAAAAAAAATAAAATTCTTTTGAAATAAAAGTAACTGATCCTAATTTATACAATATGCTGACTAGAATAAGCTATTTCTGGGCTCTTACAGATGTACAGCCACTGAGGAATTGCCTGGATAAATGTAGGTTTATATCTTTTATCTGTTAAATCAAAGATCAAAATACAAGATTTAAAGCTCAAGGACATTCTGTGGATTCGTGACATTTCCTAAAGGAACTGTAGATAATAAACCTGTGACTGGATTAGTACAATGAGACCCATTGTAAATGCAGAATTTTCATGTGTCACACAGATAAAACCTTGCCCTCAGTATTTTTAATGATACTTAAAAGAAACACCTTTGTTCAGTCTCCTTGTTTGAAAGCTCAGAAGGAAAAAAACCCATTGCCAGCCATAATTCTTTGTAAAGGGTATTTGAAAGAGCTTGTCATGATATTGTTTAAAAAATATCACAAATATCTGCATGCACATATAAATATATGTGGTGGTGTACATAAAATTCCCTCTGTCTCAAGGTGTTTTATGTAGTAACACTTATTTATTGCTTACCATAAAAACTATCTGTAAACACTTGTTGCAGTTATTAACTTGAAAGTTTGTAACAATCTACCTTTTTTAGCGTTAGAAAAGCTATTTTTGGGAGGATAAGCCCATAAAACACATGGAAGAATATCTGTTAAACAGGTAAAAACCCATTAAAAATACAGGTGGATATTGCAGTGACTTAATGACTTGGGAGAAAAAAAATCTATTTGCATATTCTGCAAGTGAATTAGGAGTAAACTTTGAAAATGTCACAAAGCAGACTGTTATCAATATATATCAACATCCTCGAGCTACTGGCTGGCAATAAATGTCAGGAGGAATTTTTATGGCTTTTACAGCTTATCTGCAATTTGTAATAAGCTTTGTGCAGGGCCCATTATTTTATGAGGGGGAAGAACTGTCAGCTGGGTGGATCTGGAGTGTCAGGAATTCCAGCAGCTCCGGGCTGAGCCCCAGCTCAGCCTCTGGCCAGGTCTGTGGAACTTGCTGCTCCCATGACTCATTCCTTACCTTTTTTAATTAATTATTTAACTTGCATTTCTGATAGCCTCATTATCACCCCAGCATTTCATTAACTGATCATTACAGCCCTGCAGTTTATGGCTTTGCAGGAGGCTGGAGGAGGAACCAGAGCTTTGGGTTACGTGGCAAGAGCTCTGATTTGCAAGCAGAGCCTGCAGCACTGTGAATTTTATGTCATTAGAAATCTTTTCATCTTTCCCTCTCTTTTTGTTTTATTTTATTTCTTTTTTTAATTTAAAACAGAAGAGAAAAAATTTAATTCTTTCTCAGAATGATTCATACCCTGTGGATTTTTCCTATTAGGCAATGAAGCTGTGATATTAAGATTGAGTATATAAATAATTCTCATAATTCACACAGAAGAAAGAGAAATAATTACCTCTGAACATTTCATTATGAATGGAATTCTGTCAAAAACTTTAAGAAGGGAGCATTAATACAAATTAAGGTTTTAGGGACTCATATTTTAAATACTTAATTTTGGATTTTATTTAACTTTTACCAGACCAATAGGATTTTTTTAATCAGCAAAATGAATTGCTGAGCTAGAAAAACATTAACTATAGAATGTAAAATTCCTATGATGAACAAATATTTTATATTTTATGATTTCTGTCATTGCAGAATGACTGAACTTGTATGAGTTACCAGCTTTGTAGAGCTGACCATAAACTCAAGTGTCATAAATAAGTGCTTTGGAGTAGAATACACCTAATTTCAAGTGATTCTGCCCAGTCTCTGTCTGTGGGGCTGTTACATTCCAGTCAGGGAATGCTGAAAGATGCAATTAGGCTGCATTTTTTTATTCTTGAAAAATTGGAAATCCAATGACATCTGCTGGGAAAGTGGGAATGGTCATTTTTGGAGATGCTGATTCTTTATCTTGAACAGAAATCAAGAAGAGTGGAAGGTTCTGTGCACAGCAAATTCCAGTTCTCACTGATAAGGGCAGTGAGATCAGGATAATCACACACATTGTGTGATATTAATGCAGCTGAGGAGACTTGTGCATGCAATCAGGCACCTGAGTATTATTTCAGGAAAAATCAAGACGTACCCTAATTTTTAAAATTGCCTGTTCTAATCCTCAGCTTTGAGGTTCCTTTGTGGTAATTACTGCTGACTAGGGAAGCCTGAGCTGCTTTTCTGCTCTTCAGAAGCATTTCTGCAGTGCTACAGAAGCCTCTGCTCACACACAAATTCCTAAGCTAAAGAGAGATGAAGAAAAATATTTCTGCTATTTACAGTGTGATTTTTATCTCAAGGCATGTAATAAAATTCCACCTTATCCTACCAATGAATTTGTTTAGCACAGCTAGAACTCATGAAGTAACTGGGAGATTCCTACAGAAAGTTCTCAAATATTTTTCTTAAATTCCTGGTACTTTGAACAAGTCAGCATCTCACCATTTGCTCACAAAAACCATATGTTTGTATTTAGAAATTAGTATTGACTGAGATGCAGAGTTATTTACTTGGTTTAAAAAAAAAAAAGTTGGAATGAAATAATCCCTAAATATCCTTGATTTCTTTATGGAAATGCAGTCAATCACAATTTAGGAGCACAATCTCAAAAAGAGCAGGTGGCATTTGCAGAGCTGTGGAGAAAAGCCAGCCCTGAAGTCTCCTGTGCATCCTGCTCCTCTCTTTAATCTGCTGAGGACAAATTTCCTGCTGGTGTTCCCACACCTGGTGAAGGACTTTGCTGCTGCATTGTTTGTCTGCCTGTTGGAGGCAGAGCAAGGTTCCTGTGGCTTTGGAAGTGCTCTGGGATCCAAGGGTTTGAGGCCAGGGTTTGCAGGCTGAAGGAAACGCTCGAGTGAGAGATGCAGCCTTGAAAGATGGGGAGGGATTCTCAGGTTTTGGCAAGGTTTCTTTCCTGTCTGGTCTTTATTTAAAGGCAGGATTTAGAGGTGACTTTTTAGTTTTACCTGAGTTCTGAGTTTGTAAGAGTTTCTGTCTGAGGCTGTGTGGGTACATTCCAAATGCTGAATTTGGCCATGATAATGCAGCTTCTTTATCTTTCCTTCTGCTTGGGAGTATTTGTGGTCTAATATCTCATTTTTTCATAACCTCCACTGAAATCTGTGTAATTTTTGCTCATTGCTTGTGGTGTTGTGATTATTTACAAAACCTCATCAGATGCAAGAGATCTCTACAAGTTCAAAGCACTTTAAGTATATTCAGCATAACTTTGTGCTGCCTTCTGGATTCCACTTTTAGGGATGCAGCTTCTCCTGTTTAGTCAAAGAATGTTACATTACACAGTGCTGTGCAAAACAAAGAAATGGGTTTTAATTTCTTTTTGGTTTTGCTGTGGCTGTCCCTATTGAGCTATTCTTAGTCTAAGCATCTATTTTTGTATCTCAGCTTTTTCCAGATTCCAGCTGAAATATTTGGAATGGTGGAAATATTCACCACTGGGATTGAAATGTTGCCATTTTTCTGTGTTGTTGGATAGGTATTATTAACATTTGTGGCTGTGAAGAACTCCTGTATTGAATGGATTTAGTATCACTTGTATCATGAGTGGCAAAGCAAAGATACACAAAATAATGCTAAAAAAGTTAAAATAAAACCAAGAGGGTGACTTGTCTCAGTCTGGCAGAGAAAAGGCCAAGAGTGGCAAACTGCAACTACTTGGAGTGGATTGGAAATGAACTTAAACTCTATTTATTAATAAGGTTATTGATTAATGTTTGAGGCTGTGAGTTTTAAATTCATCTTGTGTGCTTCAAAATTCAGCTTTGGATGAAAAGAGTTTGTTTGCTTTCTGTGCATTCACATCTCTCTATTTTGCTCAAAAAAGCAAAGCTGGAAAAAAACCCAGACTGAAAAGGATGGCAGAGTGCCAGCATGGCACGCAGGGGAAAAACAAACTTAAAGTCACTGGGAAGCTTTAGGATTAATTCCACCACAGAACAGACTTTTGAAGATATTCCAGATAAAATCTTGGAACAGATCATGATATTTTCATTTTTTTTTAATATGCATAATAAAATAAAAATACAGACATCCATTTCCATGCTGCAAAGATTTACTCCAGCTCTAAATTAACAATAACTGGATAAGGCTGGGGAGCATTATTCCTTTTCCCTAAGAAACAAGAGCATCATTTTGAAGTTATTAAAATGAATGTCAGTGTTTGACAATGAAATTTGTAGCATTGCAGATTGGTCTGAAGTGAATACTGTGGGAAATGGATGATCTAAAAACTTGGATTTGATGTGGGTCACAGAAGGGTTTATTCCACAAATATCTCTTATTTAATATTGCCCCAGTCCAAGAGGTGGCCTGGAATATCTGAAACCCAGCCCAAAGGCAGCTGCATAGAAGAAATCTGCCTGGTATCTTGTGAAAATATCTCATTTATTGATAGCAGCTGTCAGGTTTTACAAAAGTGGGAGAAAAGTTGAACTAGCCAGCTCCAAGCAATGCTTGTTATTTCAAATAATGGGGGTTATACAGAGATAGTCATGTTATTTTGTAAAACCAAATTTATTTTCAAACCACACAGAATCATCTCATGTTATTCTAGGAGGAAAAATTCAGACAAATATACAAATATAAATATAAATATATATATATATATACACACACACAGTCTTAAACCACAAATTTTTCATAAACTTTCAGCTTTTAAGTGCCATGGGAACCGTAAGGAAAAGAGCATTAGGGGTTTTTGAGTCTTTTAAAAAATTATCTCACTTGTATGAACTTTGTTGTGCATTAAAATAACTCTTTGAAGAATATTAACTTTCTTTCAGTTTGCTAGAAACTTTACCTGATTTCCTGGTAGTCTGAATCTTTCCATTTGTAATGGCACCTCAATTTTTGGGCTGCTGTAACTTCTATAATCAAAGTATCTGAATCCAAATTTGAACAGAGGAAAGCCAAATTGATAGAAGGGTGACCATCCTTTAATCTATTGAGCATTTTGGCTTTAAAAAAAGTTACATAACTCCCTTGGTCTAAAATTTATCACAGGGGTTATATTTACCATATGAAAAGAAAATGTGTTGAACAAGCAAAACAGTAATTTCTGGAAAAAAAGCTGATTTTATGCTGTGACTATATTATAAAGTTTAAATCTCATTAATCTGGGGATTTGAAGCCTCACAGCTGGGTGAATTCAGAGTAGATCTTTTTTTGCACTGTGTGTCTCTACAGAGACATTCAGGAAAACCTGCTGTAGCTCGTGTGGGCTCTCTGCTCTGCCCTGGGTTTCTACTTTTCTCCTGCCTGGAAGCAGCTCATAACAGAAGCAGCTGCCATACCAGAAGAATTAAATTCTTCACCTCTGGGAGCTTTTCACGAGTAGCTCAGAGAAATCCCAGCCCCATTTGCACTCCATTGAGGGACCCCTCAAACTGCACTTGCTGTCCAAGTGAATGAAATTTGGAACATGCTGAGGATGGGAACACAAGCAGCAGATGTGAGTTGTGCTTTCAAAATTCAGCCTGCTCAGAAAGTTGTTTCCTTGAAGTGTTAGTAATGTATCATGGTTAGTGAAAAGTCAGAAATTTATATTTTGTTCTACAACATGCTGGACCTTGTTTAAAACATCACAGGGCCATGGAATAAACTTGATTTCTCAGCTGTAGTCAGGGGAGAAAGCTGCAGCTGGCATCTCATGAGCAGTGGTGTGAATTAGTAATAGAGGTTTTCTCAGTCAGTCTTTGAGAGGATCATTCTGGAATATTTTCTTACTGTTGGAACTCTTATAGAGAAGTCACTTGTGTGTGCTGTATTTGTAATCCATGAGAAATAGTTTAATAAATTAAAGGCTTCATAAGTCTTCCTTAGTCTTTAATAATTAAAAGAATTTTTAATTTTCTTAGGAAGTAATGGGAATAGACAAAGCAGGCAATGGATGGAATAAATCAACATGATGAATTAATTAATGGTTCACAAGGGATCTTAAATTAGGTCACCTCTTAAAATATGTCAGCTGGTTATTTGCTTAAAGCTCATATTGGACATACCTAGGAGAACTTTTCAAGCCTCAAAATCTCTCCAGCAAAGGCCACCCAGAAACAGCTCAAGGGCATCATCTGGAAATGAGATTAATAAAAAGGCAAAGCTTGCTTAGGTTTTCTTCAGAGAATTCACAAAAAAGCTGGAGCTACATCCAGTATTTGACTCTTGGTTCATCTCACTTGAAGAAAAAAGTTCTCTCTAATCTTAGCCCTTAACTTCCCAAGTGCACATCCATCATGGTTTTCCTGCATTCTGAGCTGTTTCAGATCAAAAATGGGAAGTGTTACAACTGGTATTTATGAAGCTTTTAGCTGTTGTCAGCATGTGACTCCCTCTGGAGTTGCTACATGAAACCAGCTCTTATTAGCACAATGTAGGCATGAAAGTATGAAAGGCTCCTTAATTATTAATTTAATAGGATTCTCTTCCACAGGAAAACTTGACTTAGCCTATTTTTCAGTGCTCTGGATCTATCCATAAATGAACTCCAAGAGGATTGTATTGTTATCTTATAATTAGACTTCTCAGGGGTTTCTATGTTTTTCTGTTCAGTTTCCAAACCTATTTTGAATTCCAGTTGTCTCAGGCAAGTGGGATGATCAGAATTGTCCTGAGCACAGTCCTAGGAGTGCAGTGGAGAAAGACAAAATTCCATTTTGCTGCTTGTTTAATTGGGTCAGGAGGTGCAGGTATTACCTGTAATTTCTCCCACTGAAAAGGTTTTTTGTGTCTTTGTCCTGTTGTATTCCAGTCTTATTCCAGGTGTTCCAGGAAGTGATTTTATATAGATGTGTGCTTTTTGCTAGTATAAAGTGACAACCTAATTTTTAAAGGAAACTTTATATTTGCCTGTCAAGGGTGGAACAACTTTGTTCTAGAAACATTTTCTTGAAAACCTTGTGAATTTTATAACCATAGCTTTCCTAGGAATTGTTTCCTTTTCTGAAACTTGATCTATTTCTTGCTGCATATTTAAAAGTACACAGTATTTTTGGTCCCTCAACAGATGTCAGCTTTCTTCTGATCTCTTTCAGACATCTGGAAATAATGTCATTATGAAATGTAACTAATTCTCTATACCCAAAGTCTGGTCTGAAATCCTGCAGAGATACATCTGCTACATCTGCACTGTATTAGAAGTGATTCATTGAAAGTCTTCTAAAATTGGGCTGAGTTCTCAGCCGGTGTGAATTGCCACAGCTTCCCTGGAAGTAAAGTGAGAGTCTGCTCTGTGCTGCCAAATCTGCTCCAGTACAAGGCTGTGGAGACACGTGGGCAGTTCCAGTGCTGCAATAAAGCACAAAGGAGTCCTCTGTGAGTGAAATTCCTGGTGATGCCTCATTTGTTCCAGCCAGCAGAATCGAGAAAGATCTTCACCTAAAGCCATTGATTCCTCATTCTTTCCTTTTTGCACTTTTATAATACCCTTTTTTGTTAAATCAGGGGCTGTTGAACTGCATGTTGAGGGATCAGCCCTGCACAGAGGAGTCGTGGGGTCAAGGCTGACTCAGTTCTTCCCCTCCCTGTTTAAAACAGAACCCTCTCAGAACTTTGTTGCAGACATCAAAACCTCTTCACCTACGGAGATGCAAATAAAAGGAGAACAAGATTCTTGGGGCCAGAACAAAGTTTCAATCCAGCCCATCCCTGGCAGAGCTCTCCTGCTCTCATTGCAGGGAGCTGTCTCCTGGCATCATTGTTCCTGCTCCATTATTCCAAACAATTGTTCTTTTTCCTGCCAGTTTTGGGGTGGTTCTTTGGGAACTGTTCAGTGCAAGTGCAGTGTGACCTTGGGGTGGAGTGTGGGGTTAGGGAGGAGTGTGCTGCTGCCTTTTTGGAGTTACCATGAGGTCCATGGAGCAGCAGGAGCCAAAGGGATCAAATCTTCAACAGATGAATTTTTAATGCCTCTGAAATTAAGAATTCCAGTGAATTTGGGGACCTTTGCCCTCTACTCTTGTTTCATTCCTAAGACCTTTCCAGAAGATGTAATTATGAACACATGGAGTTTTCACCATGTTAATTATGTGAAATTTGGAAAGCTTTTTATTTGTTCGTTTTGTAAATCAATGGTAGTAGGAACTGGTTCATTAATTTGATTTTATAAAATCACTTAAATACATTTAAAAATTAATGTAACCCAACTTCTTCTTTTAATCTTAAGTAGCATTAATGGGAGGGTGCACAAAGTAGTGTGGTTTAGTGTTTTGTTGGGGATTTTTAGCATCTTTTTTCTTGGATTCTCATAAAAGCTTAGGTAAACACAGCAATAAAGCAGTAATAATTTATATCCTGGAAGCTGGAACGAAAGAAATCTGAAAGCAGTGGACACAGGGCTTTGCAGGGCACAGGTGAGCTGTGTATATCCCATTTTTTATGGGAACTTCCATAGGCAGGTCTGTGCATGTGCCTCACAAGACAGTTGTAGGGGTGAAAATAATGTTTCACAGATACAGGGAGGATTTGTTTGTAGGATTAATATGTCCCCTTGGGCATCTTGAATATAAGGTAGGGCTGCTGGGGATTTTTTAATGGTATGTCTTGGTCATACTTCAGAGAGGATGGAATTAGTTGGAATATTACAAGGGTGTTGGCACAATTGATGGAAAAGCGCACTTTTTCTAAAGTGTACTTTCACTTTCTAGAAAATATGTCAGACTGCTATTCTAAAAGACATTTTTTGTCAGCAGTACTGATGGCAAATGTAGGAGCCTGCTTCGCTGAATACGCCATTTAAAGTATATTTAAATTCAGAAGTAGAGAGGAATTTATATGCAAAACGATCGCATTCAATAACTTATAATCAGAACAAAACCGCCGCTGATTACCGAGTTTCTGGAAAGTCGTTCAAGGGCGGAAAGAGCAGAAATTTCTGCTGTTTGCAGATTTATTTAGTACTTAATCATTTGGGATTCGTTTGTAAACAGATTGTTTAAAAAAGCAGTTGGTGGATTAGCTCTCCTTGTTTGATGCAAACCCACAAATGTCACCCTCTCCCTCGCAGCCCCGGAAGGCGGAGGGAGCGCGGAGGGAGAGGCGTCAAGGGCGTTGTTTGATATCTGACATCAAGCACAGCTCTGACAAGGAGCTGGCAGGAAATTGGGTTTGACAGCTCATCACCAGTGCAAACCAAGACAGAATGAGGCCTTGCCAAGGATGGGGTGCAAGTCGCTCGCCGTCGTGCTTCTGAAGGTGACATCACTCACGGTGACACCCAAATACGATTTAGGGGATGAATTATTAATGGTTGTCAGCTCCTAAGGAAAACAGAAGTAGGAACCTGGGGACTACCTGTTGTCTGTGTAGCCTCGGGCTGAAGCAGGAATCTGGAATAAAATACAGATTTTGCTCTCTTGTGTTTCTGTCACTCCTCCTGGAGACAGCAGAGGCGTAGAGGTTTGCAGGGCAGTCGCTTGGTTGTACAGGGATTGCTCTGGCACAGATGTCTTTGTCACAGAAAATATTTGTGGGGGTTTATTGTTTTGGTTTTGGGGTTTTTTTTTTAGGTTTTACAAATTTGTATAGAAACTCTTCCAAAAACACGTTTTGTTTTGTAGTGTAGTATAGCTCCTCAAACTATGGTCTGCCCATCTGCAAATCAGTTGTGAAAAAGAGCTGAGGAAGCAATAATAATGACTTTAAACTGAAAGAATGAGAAAGTGCAGACACTACAAGGGAGGGAAGATTTTCTGGCAATTTCAGATTTAATAATTCATCTTTTAAAAGTCATGGATGACCAAGCATACATGATTTGTGTGATATGTACTGTTCAAAAAGCCATCAAGGACAAATCCAGGATAACTCTGGATCATGTAGAACATCACAGAGTTGCAGTTCAGGGCTGGAATTCTGTTTCTTGTCTCTTTTCTTCCTGAGATCATGCCCTGAGATAAATGACTAATGTACATAGAGAGGTTGCTCCATTTTATATTGCCAACTTTTATAAGACAAGTGAACTCTCTGCTTTAAATTTGGTTTTTATTCCATTCATTAATGAAAAATAATGAGCAGTTTTATGAAAATGAGCAGGAAATACATACATAATAATAACTAGATGTGAAGATGGTTCTGTGGATATTCCTGAACAAAAACAGGTTTAGAAAATAGAAATGGAGAAATTTTGAAAAGTTGCTTTTACTTTGTGCATGCCTGGCTCTGAAGGGATGCTCTACTCACAGGTTATCTTCTATTCATTTATTCAAAGCATCTGGTTTGTGGCCATTGCCCAGATTGCTGGCACCAGCTTTGCCTGGCAGCACCATAAGGGCAGGAACTAAAGAGATTAAATGACCAATTAAGGATTTCCTGAGTACATCAGGAACTGGTGACAACTCTTCACCTTTATTGAGAGATCTCTCTTATCGTGTTACCTTCAGCAGATTTTTTACCCTGAACTCAGCTCAGGATCTCTGTGTCACAAGTCTTAAGGCCACCTAATGCTGTATCATGTTTTTTCTTTTCTTTTTTTTTTTTTTTTTTTTTTTTTTTTTTTTTGTTTTAAGTAGTGCACATTGAAAATGAAGCAGAATTCTTTCTGCATGTATTGGACTTCATGTGGTTGAGACATCACACCCCTCTCTAAAAATGGAAAGCTTGGAAGAAAAATAAGAATTAGATTTTTTTGTCAAGTGATTGGATGGATATTAATCAGAAAGCTGATAGGTCAGGCAGTATGAATTTTGTAAATGGTAATTACTGATGATTAGGAAGCAGGAGAGAGAGGGAATGGATCTGTCCAAATTAAAAGTAGTCCATTGATGTAGCTTTTATTTGAGGGCTCATATTCTATGTAAAAAGAACTGTAGAAACCTGTGCTTTAAATGCTCAGCAGTGAACCATTTTATTATATATGGGGTGTACATATTTACATAAAAATAAAATTACAGAGATCCTGTTAAATTTATCTGAGAGCATAAAAAGCGGTCTTCCTGCAATAAAATGTTTTGAGAATGAGTAATAGCACTGTTTAGATGAGATTCTAAAAGCCTTTAGGATTATCCAACTTCCATTTAAATTATGTAGTAACTGATGAGGCTGCTATCAGAATCAGATTTTTCTCTGCTTACTGATGCTAAGACAGTTCTCCTCAGCATGGTGTCTTCAAGCTCTCACTTATTTAATGATTCATTGTTCCAGTCAAGAAGAAAAAAAAAACCCAAAGCACAAAATAATTACCTGACAGCTTTTTCAAATTAACTCACTTGGGATCTAAAGATTGCAGCAATAAATTACATATTGTAGATTCATTCCTCTCCATTTCTACTCGTGCCTTTTTCTGTTGTGATGTTGATGTCATGAGTGATATAACCTGAAGGACTGAAGGTTGCCAGCAAAATTCCTTTGGATGAAGTCTTGATGAGATCCAACCCTGCACTTAATCTTCTGTCAGGAACCTGAACTGCTTTTCAACAGGGTAGGAGTTCTCAGCCAGCCAAGAACTGCGCTTTGTCTTGTGAGGAAAATGGTTCTGGATTCTAATTTAACCAGAAGGAAATTCCTTTTTGTCTCAAAATAAAGCTTATCTGACTGACCACATCAAAAATAGGGGCACACTAGACCTCAGAGAATCACAGAATCAGAATCACAGAATATTCTGAGTTAGAAGGGACCCAAAAGGATTCTCAGGTCCAACTCTTTACTGAATGGGCCTCACAAGGACTGAACCTGCAACCTTGGAATTTAGCACCAGGCTGTACCAAACAGAGCTGATCTCAGAGAGCCTGGATAGGGTTGATTGAAACTTTACCCTAAGTACTCACTAATCGTGGAATTAGAGGAGCTTTGCCAGGGCCCAGAGTGCAGCAACTGAGGGCACAGCTCTGCCAGCCTTCCTGACTCCCTCTAAACTGGCTCCATTCCCCTGCAGAGTGAAGGAAAAGATGGGTTGTGGGGGGGGAAAAAAATATTGTTAGTAAAAAAAAAAAAAAAAAATGTGGAGGCTTCCTCAAGATGCTCTAACTTAGAATTCAGAGGTCACTCTTTTTAAGAATCCATCTTGGGAAAGTATCAGAAGGAGGTCCACAGGAAATGTTTCCTTTTGGAGCTCTCCCATCCAGAGGAAAGCAGCTCTCCCAGAGCTGTGTCAGCGCCACTGCTGAGTATCAATAATGCATTGCAGCAGGTGCTGCAGGCTATGAGAGTTTCAATATATTTGAACAGTCAGCTCCTGCCTTTTCTGAAGGAAATTCTGAATTATGGATGGGAACAAATGATGCTTTCTGATGGCAACATTTCAATAAAAGAACAAATACAGTTCTTCAGGAACACAGAGGCCATTGTGTAGCGTTTTCTGAGGAAATATTGGAAGACACAAATTTGGATAATGAAGTGAGCATTTATAATGAACTGTGTTCCCCCAGATTTCTTATTATGGCAGAAATACATGTCAATATTAATCTTCAGTTGGGAACACTTTTGCTCCCAACTTGATCTGTAGAATTCAGGCTGCCCACTTTATAAAACGGTCAGCAGCCAGTGAATCAATGCTGAGAAGCAATTCATAGCAGTCAGGATGGATTTGTGTTACTGCTTGGCTGGGGGATGAGCTCCTTTAGAGCTCTTATTCTTTCCAGTGAGCTTCAGCCTTTACTAAAATAAACCTGCTCTCAAAGGAGAGGGTAGAGAAGATTCTTTAGAGAATCACTAATTCTGATCTACCTCAAGCCACTTCCATTTTCTTCCTGGAGCACAGAGTGAATCATGTCATGTGTGAGTCCTGTGACTGCAGCATTCCAGGGCAAGGTGCCTGGGAATTGAGAGTAGTGTCTGCCTTTTATTCTGCACTTGTAGTTCTGAGGCTCTGTAATATTTTAGAAAAAGAAAATTTTCACAGCTGAAGAATTGCAAGAACCAAAGACGAACAGCAGCACTTCAGAGTGTTATTAAGGACAGCATCAATAAATAGTTTTTCTTCACAGACATTTCTAAATCACATGTTATGATATTTCAAATTACTGAGGAAAGAAATAGTGAATTAAGGGAATTTCTTTTAAGGGCTTTATACCAGGACTGAGTATGAAGCATTTCTACAATCAGTCATAAATAGGAATCAGGGTGGGTGGGGGAAAGATTGGGAAAGGGCAGCTAAAAACTCCACTGGGCTGTAGCTCTTGAAATATGGAAGATATCACAAAGATTAAAACAGGTACTTAATTTCTGTCAGCAACTGTTGCCTTCAGCATGTTGAAAGGAGCCCTATTTTTGGGAATAGCCAGCAATGCATTTGATGTATGCTAATTATCAGGCTGTCTTGGAGGTATTTGGAGAAAACAGTGCTACATCTAAAAAGATTAAACAGGAAAAATTCCAATTTTCAGTACTGCCAGGGATTTTGACTACTGGACAAACTGGCTGGTTGGTACAACAGAGAAAAATACCAACCCCTGTAATGCAGAACCATTGCTTGGGGACCTGGAAAATTTATCACATAAAATCCTAAGTATCTCCCAAATCCAAAGGGTTTTGAGCTATGAAATTGCTAATTCTGTATCAAATTTGAGTACTAACAACTGGGAGATGGAAATACATAATGCAAGTGCATAAATGAGGAAAAGTATAAAATTGATGGGTTTAAAAAGTTAACCTGTCCAGTTATGTTACATTTCTTGGATAAGAAAAGTGCATATTTAAGCAAATACAGAGATATTATTTGTCTGATTTTCTGAAATGCATCTTAAGGTTATGGATGGAAAATGATTTGTTAAACTGAAGAATGAAAAGTTAAAACTTAGGATTGATTATATGGTAGACAAAAATGGCTTGCATTAAAATGCAGAGTCTTAGACTGAAAGAAAGGTCCTTTTTAAAGATCTGTGTGTAATGTTTTTCTTTATTCCTTTGGGTTGACCTAAATGAAAGTGTACAAAATAAGGTTTTAAAAAACACAATGTTTTGAAGCATAATTACCAAGAAAGTCCAGAATAAATTTTGGTAGCACTGAGGTAAAATTTAAAACCATTAGTTGTGACCTCTCCTGTTCCATTACTATGCCATAAGATCACTGCTGAAACTTTTGATACACAATGAATTTTAAACCACAAGCTTTCTTTTTAATTTATTTTTTTAATTCCAAAATAATCTGCAAATAAATTGAAATCAAAACGATCTTACACAGCTTGAATATTAACATTTTTACTGTTATCCTGGTTTCTCACTGTAACTTTACATAGGTCTCTTGGTTATCATTTTCATTAGCAGCAACTGCTGAGAAGAGTGAGGGTGAAAAATGGCTGAATTCTTTGTGTCAGGAGTGCCAAAGCTGCCCCCTGAGCAGGCAGGTGCTGCTCTGTTGGTGCAGCAAAGTCCTTCAAGCCCTTCTGATAGAAAGGCAAAGGTTTATAATTATCAATTGTCACTAAAATACCAGCTGGGGTTCCAGCTCCTGGTGCCTGAGTATTTTTAAAAATTACTGATGATTTAGTTTTTGATGGAGAATAGATGGTGTGGGCTGGAGTTTCCTTTGCAGAGGTGTTGTTTGCAGTCAGAATCACTCCCTTGCAGGCACTTTGCATTTAGAATATTAGTCCTAAATTGAAAAAAATTTACAAATTGAAAGATGGCACAATTGGCAGAAACTCACTGGGTTTGCTTTCACAGAATGGTGCTTCAGTGTTTGATGGTATGGATTTGATTTTTTCCTTTTGGTTTAAGCAAGTGAACAGTTTTGGTAAGAATGTCTGACAGTTGTTGATTCACAAGATTGCATTTGTTCATGAGCCTTAAAGTACAAGAAATTTGTGATCCCTACAAGTGGAGTGAACAGCCCTGACACACAGCTGGAGGCCAATCAGATGGAGCAAAAATCTGGTCCCAATCAGTGTGTTCACTAAATCAAACATATTTACCCTTGGAACTTCCTACCCTTGGCCATTGCCTGATAATGGCCACAGGAGAAACCCAAGGGACATGGAGAAATGGATCAGATTGGATAAAGAGGGTGTTTTCTATCTAGCTCAGACTGTGAGCTACATAGACAGAGAGAGATATTTTTATTTTTTTAGTTGCCAGAATCTAACAATTTAATGAAATACTGGACTCCTGAAGGGTCTTTCTATCAAGGTGGTTTATGAGATGTTATACCTTATTTTTCCCCACCCCCCAACAAACAGAGGACTGGAGGGGTAACCTTTTAGATGTCTTGGAAGAATTGGGCTCATCACAGCCTAATCCTAAAAGGAACATAACAAAAAGTGAAGATATGTGATAAATACAGCCAGAATTCAACATCTGATAGTATATTTCAAAAAAACCAAAAACACTATCTTCACATGACTGTCATTTGTTTGAGCAGTGCTGATATGCTTTATTTTGACCTATTTTCTGATGTACTTTATATCTCAGAGTGCTGATAGTGAGTATTTGCATTCATGCTTTGGCTCTATGACTAATTGAAGAAATTTGTAATCTTCTCATCTCATGTTGGCATTACATTACATTGTTTCATATTAAATATGCTGCCTCTTTTAATCTGAGGGTTACAGATGCTTATTTCTCTCCACATTCATGGTAGCATTATCCTATTAAGGGTATTTGTGATTTATTATTGCCTTTGTAAAGGCCATCTCCCAGCAATATGTGCTGCCACATTTGGCTGCAAACAGGAATTTGTTTTACTAATATGAAACATGTTTATGGACTGCTGTGCTAACTTATCAAAGTGCCTGTTGGAGAAGCAGTTATTTGAGGTTTTTTCTGCCTGATGGAGATTTAATGGTGTCAGATTTAGGGAGGGGGTCCTGCCCCTCTGCTCAGGCACCTCTGGGGTGTGTGTCCAGCTCTGGCTCCTCAGGACAGCAGGGACAGGGAGATCCCAGAGTGGGGCCACAGGAGGCTGCAGGGATGAGGATGGGTCTGGAGGAAAGGCTGAGGACCAGTGTGGGAAACCAGGACATCCCTCCTGCTGCCTTGGATGGGCTGAGACCCTGGCAGGGGGCTCTGAGAGCCTGGAATGGAGCCAAAGACCCCTCTGCTTTCCATCTCGAGCCATGGAAACAGTCACCAACTTTATATGAGGAATTACAAACCAGGGAAAGTAGAATAAAATAAGTAGCTTATTTTTAAGTAGAAAAATAGAATGTTAGGATTCATATGAGAAGTGTACAGGGGGGTCAGGATGGAGCAATCTGGGTGTGCACTGCCCTCCTTCCTTCTTCTCCATGGCCTCCATCTTCTGGGTGATGGTGGCACTTTGGGATTGGTTTGAGGTAGAATTTCACTGTCAAACATAGGTGATAGGTATTGGAAATTAATTGTAAATAATGTCTGTGTAGTTTATAGTATAAAAAGACAGCACAGCCCTGGGGGCAGGCAGTGTGCCTTGAGCTGAGCTGCTGAGAGCATCTGGGCTGGGCAGGGAGAACATGTTAGAGATAAGAAATAATAAACAACTCTGAGAACGAAGGCCAAGTGACTCTGACTTCCTCTTAAACCACCTGGCTGTGAAAAGGACTCTCCAGAAATCCCCAAGCAAGGGGAATCCCGAGAGGCCAGGGGAGTTGGAATCAAACACCAAACCAAGCATCAGGGTAATGAGGCCCTGAAATTGAGTCAAAGGCTCAGCAGTGACCTCAGTGCTTCACTTAACTCTTTCTATCTAGTTGGTTATCTCAAAACTTAACTGAAAGCAAAACAAACCAAACAAAAAAAAACCCTACCAAAACCAGAATTAAAAAAACAAGGGTTTTTATAATGGTTGGCCACAGAGGACATGTACAATTGTTTGAAAGTTTAGTAATGTCAGAATTGTTTCTTTTACTTCTAAGTTCATGATGGATCATAGTACTATGGAGTTTAATCAATATAAGCAGAAATATAAAATATAATTTAAAAGTTAATTATTTTTTAAAGTCTTTAAAGCCTGTTTATTCTTGTGAATAAGGTGAAATTTTGGCATCAAAAAACATAATCTTACTAAGATGCTATTCATGCATAAAGGAAATACTTTTTTAAAATTTAAAAACCTCCTTTTTTTTTTCTTTACAACATCTTCGGAGTATAGAAAAAGATAATAAACATAGAGCCAAGAGACTGAAGCAATCTTAAATCCAGTCAAGCAACAAGCCACAAGGGCCTGGCCATTCTAGCTCTTTCTGAGCAGAGAAAAGCTAGCAGTGTAAGTCAGAATAAATAATTTACAGCACAGACTGTCCCCTAAGATGCAGTCAGATTTCAGGAGGTGTCAGATAGCAGATAGTTGTACTGATTTAGAATAGAGCACAGTAGGATCCAGGCAGGCTGAATAATAATCACAACAGGAGACTACACAGCCCCAGGAGGCTTTCTTGTGTTATCTTCAACAAAGCACGTTTAAAGCCATGTGAGAGACACGGGTTGGTGCCATCCTCAGAACTTCAGAAGCTGCTGCAGCTCCACTGGGGAGGGACAGCTGAGCCTCCTGTGCAGGATCCCTGGGATCCCCCTGGTGTCTGTGCCACTGCATCCTGGCACAGGCACTGAAACTGCACCAGTTGTGCCCACTCCTCTGGCCTTGGCTTGTGCCATGTGATGCTAAAGAGGCTGCCTGGGACACAGGCTGGGCAGAGTTAAAGGAGTAAAGTGGGGATTTATTAAAGGGCCTTCATAGGATCCACCTTGGGCAGTGCAAGAGCCCAAGGGCTACAGCCACATCAGACAGTGAGTCACAAGTTCCCACAATTTTAAAAGTTCTGGCTCATTTCCATATTGGGTTAATTGTCCAATTCCAGCTCCAGGTTTTGCTGTCCCATCCTCCCAGATTTCTCTCCTCAATCTGCTGTTTGCATTTTTGGGCTGAAGCTGCAGTGGTGTCCTTGGTTCTGGGGCTGGAAAAGGATTGTTCTGTGAGCTGTGAGGAGAGCTGCTGACACCTTAAATGGAGTTCAGAGTCACACACCAATGCAAGACAGAATCTGAAAAATATAAAAGCTGAAACTTAAGGCACCACATGGGTCATCCATGAGCCCCTGCATCTATGCTAGGCCTGCAGGTAAAAACTCCTCTGTTCATTTTCTGTCCAAAATCACAATATTGGCTGCTTCAGATTCCACCTGGGAGTTGGCAGTGTAGATCTGAAACAGTGAAATAAGGATGCAATTAATTAACTTCATAATTTCCTGTTCATATATAAATAGTATCCAAAAATTCCCACTGTGTTACCACAGGTAAGTAAAACTCTAGTAAAAGACAATTCAGCTTTTTGGTATCTTTAGCTTTAAGGATAACCTAGCAGAATAATTTTCACTTCTGTCTTCTATATTTCTCTGGATGTTAGGCAGGATTTTGAATATTATAAATTGGACTTTTTCAACAGAAGAACAGGCATTGAAATATTTAGTGTTTGAAGAGTCAGTGTGTAACAGATGCTTTGCAAAATTAAGTGTTTGTGCATATTTCAGAATTGATCAAAATACTGTTAGTTTTTCACTAAATCTGAAGTTTCAACAGACTGTGATGCCAAGCATTTGTCAGTGAAATTAGTTCATTGCAACCATTGGCTCTGTGGTTTTTCTGTCAGAAGACAGTGAAGACCAACAAAATTTTAATTAGCATTCATACTTAAATTTAGTCTGAATTAATGATCAGTGAGAGAAACAAATGTCCTTGAAGTCTATTTTGGTACATTACAGAGAAGACTTTTACTCCTAATTTTTCATCTAAAATATACTTTATATGTTGCTTGGACTACTTGAGGACTTGGCCACGTCACAGTTAATCAGGTTCACAAAGAGATTAGCAAGTCTGAAAATACATTTTGGAAATAATTGTGACACAAGTGTGCTATTAAATAAATAAATAAAGCTTGGCATGCCACGTGAATTGTAGCTTGTTGGTCTTAGATCAATAAACATATAGGAAACGTTATAGTCAGGCATTTAGTAGTTCTATGGCCCATTCATTCCTCCTAAAGGCAATTTTAATTTCTTCTCACACAGAAGTTAAGTATTGTAATGAATAGTTTTCATAAGCTCCTGTGCAGCAATAATGTGAATATTGAACACTAGAAATAGTCTCAAACCATGCAGGAATGACTCTGAAGCCATCACTCTTTACAAAGCTGGTGGGTGGGTTTAGAAGCTGCAGTTTGAATCCCTGGTGCAGGTAGAGAACAGCTGAGCAGGGTTTGTCAGGAGCTGACGTTTTGCTGTCATGGACATCCTGAAGCACAGAATAAAAATCAGGAAAGGCTGTGGAGATAATCAGCTGAGTGCTGATTATCAGAGCTGGACCTGCTTTCCCATCCTGGAAAGAGAACCACAAGGATGGGCAGCACCAGCAGTGGGGCTGTGCTCAAAAGGAAATCCTGATCCTGCAAACCTGGATTGGGAAGTTTTGGTGATGCCCAGTTTTCTTACACTGCTAAGGACACTTGGAAAAGTTGCTTGACCTTCATTTGCCAATAGCCTGGGTATATCAAAACAAATAAGAAAGGCATTAAAGGTCATGGGGGCTTGCCTCTGCAGCAGGACTCATAGAAGTCTTGACTCCAAATTATCTGCAATTCGAGCTGCAGCTCACTTCATGGACAGCTTTGTGACTTCATTCCTCTCGTTTGTGTTGCTTTGTTCATCATATGCTGAAATCATTCTCTCCTAGCGCTTAATATGCTGTGACATTTGAGGAGAAAACAGTCTTATTTAGACTGAAGAACAACTGGGAATATCCTGCTCAGAAAAACTTGCTCTGCAGCCTAGCCTTTTGCTTATTCTTTAATTAGGAGGCTAATTGTCATTGTCTCCCTGATTTTTATCTCTTGTTTTTCCTTAGGAGATACTGGGGGGTGGGGGATGGATAGGACACACACACCACCTGTCTCTCTCCTATTTAGATAACTTTTAGACCTTCAAATAAATTAATTACAGTCTTTACATGTCCAGGTCTTCATTTAAATAATGAACTTGTATAGGCTCTCTCTTCATGAAATGTCAGACTGTCCTGGTGTCCCATATCCTGAATAGAAATGTATTTAGGGCTCTGAGTTCTCATATTTTTCAGCTAGAGCCATGTTAGACAGACAGCCCCCTGTTGACTAAACATCTAGGAGGCTCATGTTTAATTGTTCTCTCCAGCTGTGATGAACAGCTCTGAGCAGGATTTCTGTTTCATCAAACTCCACTTAAAGGAAAATCAGAGCACTTGGGGCCGGGGGCTCTCAGTTGCTGCTCCTCTGCTGTGAAGCTCCCTCTTCTTCCATCCCAGGCTCATCCATTTCCTTCTTTCCCAGTGAACAGCACCAGGTATTTTCATTGCACACAACTTTTCTCTGCTGCAGCTGCCAAATGGCCAAGAGGAGTAAAGTGTGAAGGAAAGGGATGTGATATATTATAGTGAGAGATACAGGCCTGGCTTCAGCTGGGAGAGAGTTCATTCTCTTCCTAGCACCTCTTACCATGTTGTATTTTGGATTTAGAATGGGAATAACATAATAGGACATTGATGTTTTAGTTGTTGCTGAGTGGATTTAGCTTTGTAGTTGCAGCTTTTCAATTTGCCATGCTCTGCCTGTGAGAAGGTGCACGAGGAGCCCCAAGGGAGCCTGGCCAGGACAATGATCCAGCCTGGCCAGAGGGATATTCCAGGCCATGGAATGTTGTGTCCTGTGCAGAAACTGGGGGGAGTTGGCTGGGAAGGGCTGACTGCTGCTCAGGGACTGGCTGGGCATCAATAAACAGGTGGTGAGCCCATAAGGAATATTACTTTGTGCCAAAGAGATTTTAAATTTGTATGCATGTTTTCTAGGCAATACCAGGATGGATGTGTCAGATATGATCAAATTATTTTAAATTCCCTGTTTGTTCTAGTACAGAGGAGACAGGTTCTCCAAACTCTGGGAGAGAATTTATATTCCACCAAAAATCAGAACACTGCAAAAGTATATGCAACTGTAGAAATGCAATATAAATTGTAAAATGTGTCCATTATAACCAAAACTCGTTGTTCTATTTGTTATCATCTGTTGGTACTATGTGTTGATGCAAAGGTTTACATACTTTAAGCAGATTTTTTTTCCTATAATTTTGAAGTAGCTTGCTTCGGGTAGATAAGAAGTTGTGTTGTCACCCTGCCATCTTCAGCCTAATTCAGGCTGATTTGCCTTGCTGTCTTCCTGCTTGGGTGGGAATATTTTAAATAGAGTATTTATACAACCTGTCTATCTAGATAGGATGAGCCTGAATATCTGTCAGTATCTCCTATTGCACTTGTGATCAGAGGTGCACTTAATAGTTCTGAAAATCAGGCCTAAGGAATTCATTAGAATGCCAGTTCCCTTGAAGTATTTTCTAGGAAAGAGAGTTTAGAGGAGGGCTTGAAAATATGACATTTAAAACCAGTCTCCCACTGAGCCATATTAGCATTAGCTTTGAACACAATTGTGGTTTATTACACATGTGCCTGACAGTTCCCTGAAAGACAGGAGCTTGCCTGTGAAGCTGCACTTTGGCATGCACTGGGTACTCCTGAGCATTTTTATATCCTCTGCCTGTGCAGCCACCCCAAGCACAACTCCAGACTCATCACTGGCAATAAAAGTAATGCCTGACATCACCTCGGAGCTCCCGGCCGGGATCATCTCTCCCAGCACCCTGTGCATGGGGGAACTGAGGTGGAGAGACTTGCTGAGAAGTCTGGGGAACAGTCAGCATCAAAATAGCACTTGCAATGTGCCAATCTGTGCCAAAACAAAAAGCACATTCAGTCAGGAGATCAGTGGCTGCCTTTCACTGTGTTGGTACCTCAGTGACTGACGCTGACCCTGGCACGTTCTCCCCAGAGCTGAGTTCCCTTGTTGGAGAACATTTGCATCCAGCAGCCTGGAATGCACCTTGGGATGTGTGTAGGAGGGCTGAATCCAGGAGTGAGAGTGTGAAGGAAATGCCAGCTGAGCTTTCCTGCATTCCCTGATAAATCCAGTCTGGTCTCATGGACTGAGGAGCTGCACCTAACTCAGCTGGGATTGAGAGGGTCCTTCTGAGTGACCCTCCTGATCCTTCCCACTTACCTGGGCTGTTCCTCAAGCTGCAAAGTGCTCTGATCCCAACAGCTATGGGGTTTGGGATGTAACTAAAACAAGGGCTGTGATGCAGGAATGGATTTAGTGCCTGAGAGTCACTGTCCAGTGACAATGAAAACATCCCTGTGCTATTAAAGGCTGCTCCCAGCACAAACCCACGGCAGCTACTGGGAAGGAAGCAAACTCCAGCCCAAACCAGCACAGATAGTAATGACAACACAAATCATTTATGGCTGCTAGAACAGGAAGGTGTTGTGGGCTTCTGGAAAATGCTAATCAGCTGCATTGTGTTAAAACAATCAAAAATCTGGATTGCAATTGATTAATCAGTTGTAATTGGGGGGGGGGGGGGGGGGGGGGGAAGGGACATTTTTTACTGAAAAAATCTGTGTATTCAATTTTCCTTTCCCACACACTGAAATCTTGTTAAACTCCCTGTATGCCTAAATAGACTCATCAGATAGATAAATTGCATAGGTGGGTTAATTAGAATCCCAGGTCATTTGCTCTATTTGGTTAGTTAGAAGTGATATCATGGTTATAATTTTGTTCTGCAGTTGTTTTTCCCTCTCTTAAGATATATCCTTTTGGCCAGGATTAACAAGGAATGCTATCTGGTTACATTTCCCTCAGTTTTATTTTCCTTTCCTTTCTGAATATAATTATACATTTCCCTCTTCTCCCACGGCCTTAACCTATGTTTCCAATTAAATGCAGATACAGAATTTAAAACAGGGGAAAGAAACAGAAGGAACAATTGAATATAGAGCATTTAAGGAGAGTGGAGTCTTCCATGTCACTAAAGGGAGAGGTAAAGCTTAGACATTAAAGACCCTTTGCATTGTCAGAAGTGTCCATTCCTTTGTCCACAACCAGACAAGAAGAGCTGCAGAATGTTATAATGACTCAATTGAAGAACATAAATTACTTGCTGGTGAGAAAAGCTGAAATTTGTTTTGATGAATCATTTTATTCTCTGTGTACAAATTTGGTTTTAGTTGAAAGCAGTAAAAAAAAATAAAAAAAGCCTATTTTTTCAGTAGAAGATTGAACCTTTGGTATTATTTACAGATATGAATTAATCTCAGAACCCTGACATTTAACCCTGACATGTAGAGACCATCTTGAAATTGAAAATGCAGAAGTAGGAGATGCTTTTTAAAGGATTTCTCTTAAGGCATTGACAATGTTGTAGCATCTCCTGTATTTTAATGCTTTTGAATGACAAAACTAAATGGCCCCCAAAACACAAGAAGCTGTTACTGAAAGCTAGTAGAACTCTGGAATTGTGATATAATGTGTTTAGTTTTCTTAAAATATAAAAATTTAAATATTTGATTCCAGATTGGGATCAGTGATTACATGGCAAATATTTTATTTCTAGCCACAAAACCTGGTGTGGGAGCCTGGAGCCTGGTGTGTCTGCACTGAATAGTTGTTGGAAGGTCTGTCATTTTGCATGCTGAGTTTAGGGTTTTTTCCTCTCCTTCCTTACATTGAACAAGGAGCATTTCCCCATGCTGGTTCTTAATATGCAAAGAATGAAGCAACCTCTTAGAGAACCTGATGGTTTATGACCTGTCTCTAAGCTTTTAAACTCGGGGAGGGTTGGCTAGAACAGGAAATAAGTACGAGATAGGATTAGCAACCATAGAGAAGAAAAGGAATCTGATTGATGAATTCAAAAGGTGGAATAGCTGCAGGGTCAGTTACTGTCAAACAGAATGAGAATTATGCCAAAGAACGAGTTTCTTAAGATCTGGGGGAATTAGAGAAAAGCAATAGACCTTCAGGTACCTTTCTGCTCCTATCAGTTTTAAAGCCCAGTTAATTTAGCATTCTTTTCTGATCCTGACAGCTCCACCACGGGCAGACTTCATAGGTGTTCACAAAGTATAGTGAGGAAGGCTATAGGAGCACAGAATTAAATGGATGGGACTTGTAACCAGCCTCCAAACCCCTTAGAGAACAGATTTCTGTCCCAGCAAAGCTGCCCTGTGTGCAGGGTGTCCCTAGGCCAGAGAGAGAAATGTTGCGTTTAATTTATCGCGGTTTCCCAAAAAATCAGTGTCTGGTGCTCTCAGCACCAGCTGCTGTTTGTCTGCTCCTGCCAGAGTGAGGAACAGCCTCACCCACCGTGCTGTGACATCCTGGGGACCCCAGAGCTCTCTGCTCCTCTTGCTGCCAGGCTTGTGCTCCTGACAGGAAAGCCTGAGTGTGTCAGGGAATCACCTGGACAGCCAAAACTGCCTCGGTCTGTGGCACCCTCTGCACTCTCCCGCTGTGTGCACTGGGTGATTGTTTTTCCTTTCCTTATTTAACTCTGTGGGGAAAATAAAAAGAATTTTGGGAGGCTTAGAGGTTTTTTTTGGCTAAATAAGGGTCTGTGTTTTTCTGGCAACATATGGGAAAAGAACACCTAGGGGTTTTTCTGTCAGCGTGATCCCAGGATTGTGTCAACATTCCATCCTTGAAAGGAGAATGTTTACCTTCCCTTAGTTTGAAAAATATTTTTAAAAAATTGTTGTGACACAGACAAAAAAATTAATTATTGTTGATTAATGATAATAAAGTGATGAACTTGGAGAATTAATAAAAATCACTAATGCTGTGAATGTAGACACAATTCCTCCAGGCTCCATTGCTGGCTGGCTATTTGCTCCTTTACTTGAATTTTCTGTGCAATGACTAGTGTGAATAAACATGCTCTTGTCAGGCAAAAAAAAAAATATCTGTATTCTCAAAATCCCTTTGACATAGCTAGTTGAGCCACTGTTGCCTTGACTATGTTATTATTCTATCCTAAAAAAATCCAAGTTCTTGTTTTTGCACTCATCTGGTTCAAACCTACAACAAATGTGGTTTATTTGGTGTGATAAACTCATGGTATCTCTGATTTTCTCTGTAAACCACTGATGGAAACAATTATTTTACTGACAACCAGCACTCCTCAGCAGAATAGGGATTTTTCCAGATTTCAAACACTATTTTCCCTTTATTATGATATTCTTCTGTAGACTTTACTTTCAGGTTTTCTATAAATCCATTTGTAAATATTATTAGGCAAACATCAATTTCTGTAGTATGCACAAAATGGAACACAAAATAGATGGAATTTGGATCTATTTAAATCAGCATTACTGTTCCATTGCACTGGGAGAAATATCCAGCACCTCGAGAGTTTTCTGGAAAATTTTCTTCCATGGAAAATTTCTCTGTAGATGATGGCAGAGTGCTGCTGTTGCTGCCTGGGGTTAATCAGTCATGATGCTCTCCATAGCTGTGGCTTGAGGCCCAGATGAAAATATTCCCCACTGCTGAAAAATCCAAATATTTCCAGTGTTGATCATTTGTCACCAGCAGCAGAATCCACACTGATCAGTAATTTCAAATGTGCCTCACCTGGGGATTTCTACAGGTCTTTGGTACTATGTACCAATCAAATCCTGCTAGAAAATTAAAATTAATGACTTGTGGCCCCAGCTCTAAACTCAATGACTACAATGACATTTCCTATTGCAGTGGCCTCGTGATGAGGTAAGGACTATTGCTTTTAGAAATATGTATTTTCTGCTACATCTAGAATTATCCTGCTGCTGCCAGCCCCCTCACCTCTGGGATTTTTGTTCTGAATGGCACTGTCTGCCCTGACTCGTTCAGGGATCTCCCCTAAGCTGGTTTTGTACAGCTGCAAATGTCACAAATGGCAGCAAGGCTCGGGGAAGTTGGCACATCATTTTCTCCTCGGATGCTAACTATCTCAGGGATCTTTGCCACAGTGACTTCAATTTCCTCTGCTTGACAGACCTTATCAACAGCTTAAAACGTGTTTACAAACACAATACAATCAGAGCTCTGTGCTTTAGATGCCAAATTATGCTGTAAGCCATTGATCTTTATTACAGATTTGCAGGGTGTTTCTAAATACATTAGTAATTATACATCTGGGCTGTCAGAGCCTCTACTCTTGGGCAATCTCCTTTTATGTTGGGTTTGACTGATAGTTAGTTATAGACTCGATTCAAAATGAATTTAAAAATCACAGTGCTGGAATACAAACCAGCTCAGGTTACTTTAACTTCTCAGCCTAAACCTAAGGTAGGAAGATTGCTGATCTAACAAGGATTGTTTAACCACGTACAAAATGCAGCACTAGCAGTCATTTATCTGTCCAAGGCAAGAATAAACATCTGGATTTGCAGTAGATGGCCATTTCTCTGCTTCCAGGAGCACAGTTTCAAGGAACAGCTGTCTAACTGTCAGAAAGGAGAAATCATTTTGCTGTTTGTCTTTCCATTCTTGGAAAAGAGGAGGAACTCCTATATGCTCCTCCAAAATATTAATAATCAATAGGTTATTTCTAAAAAAACAATCATATCAAATAACAAGTTCAACTATCAAAATTAACCCATACTTAGTTTAAAAAAAATCCCTTTACACGTGAATGTATTTTTTGTCTTACTGATGGTGGTGAGGAGGAACAGTTTTAAATGTGCACAAGGCATGGAGCTCCAGGTTTTCTGTATCTTAGGAGGGAGCAAGGACAATTGAGACAGGAGTTACTGCTTGCATGTGAGACAAAGATCTGAGCACCTTTAGATAGCCCAGACTGGAAATATCACAGCTGTGATCACCAGCAAGGTCATGAATTTGCAGCTGGAGTGTCCAACCCCCTGCCCAGGGTGCAGGAGGATTCTCCATCAATTAACAGAAATAAGTGAGGCTCCCCCCTCCCAGGCTGCAGGTGAATTCTGTTTTTTAACATTTTGCACCAAGTCCCTGGAGGAGCAGATTTGTTTGCTCAAAGCAGAGGCCCATTTGAAATCCAGATATGTAAGACAAAGATAACTGGGATGGAAACTTTTGCTTTTCTTTATGTGCTCCATATTAGGATCAATTTTGTACAATTAAGTGAAGCTTATGCTGAAATGGAATTGTACATTCTACTTTTAATAGTAAAGCTGCACATCCACCTGCCCTTTATAAAAATCCTACATGAATTCCTGCTTATGTTGAGATGAAACTCATGTTCTTCTTTCATGAAGCTGCTGAAAGAAATTGTTTCTCAATTGAATTTGAAAACTGAGTTTAAATGCTTTTATATTTTTCTTTCATCCACGTCGTAGATTTATTATCAGAAAACTCTAAACACAGCACCTTTTGTTTCTCAGAAGACAGGAGGTCATTAAAATTTTAACAGTTTAGAAACTAAATTCACCTGTAGAGAAGCACTGAATTGCTTTACAGAAAGGTACAAACCCTGTTAAAAGAGAAAATTCAAAAAGGTCACGTTACTAAAAATTTAAAACTTTAATGCATAGGTTTACTTCTTTTATTAAAATAGAAAAATTGTCTATTTTACGTCTGGAAAATAAATTACTGTATTTTCAATGGAAGAAGTTTGCCAAAATTTTCCAACACACAGGTGCTTTAAAAGTTAGGGCTTTATAGCAGCAAATACTGAAGTTTATTTTATGGGAATCTAATGTTTATTTGGCAGTGGGAGACCACCAAGGAATTCTTTTGGATTTGCATCAGGAAGGTCATTTTTGCTGGTAAACTAATTAAATTGTTGATAATTAGGGTCAGGCATTAGTAGTTTATTTGATTTCTTTATGCTTATTTTATGACTATTTTAGCAACATGGGTGATGAAATAAAGAAATTGAAATGGCAAAATAAACATTTTTAGGTTCTTTGAGGTAACTTCCAGCTAGTAAAATAAATCACTGCTCAGTCATGTTTTAGAGGATTGGGTGATTTCACCTAATTTCAGGTGAATTAAAGAGATCACAAGGGACTTAAAGATTTCCCTCAATTTGAGAAAGGCAACAAAGACAGGGAAGGGTCTGGAGAGTCAGGCCCATGAGGAGAAAATATGACTCTATCCAATAAAATTAACAAATAGATTTTTTTATCATTTTCCTTGGTTCAGAAAAAAAATCTCTGCAGAATCTGAAGCTCAGGCTTGTCTTACAGAAGTCAGTTTTATCAGCAGTAGAATTTTACTGCTTTGGAAGCAGTATTGGTGTGAATTCTCTTGATTTTAATGTTATCCAAATTTAAAAGTCATTATGCTGTCAATATTTATAAGTACTAGGGGAAGCAGGAATTTTGGGATATCACAGCTCGAAAAGTAGTGGGTTTTCCTCATGAAATGTGTAAATATTGATAACCAAAACTGTCACTAAAAGATATCATTGATAAACCTCTTCTTCCATTTTCTTTCCTCTTTAGTCTGTGTTTTCTTGGTGATAAAAATGTTTCTGACACTTTTCAGTTTCAAACTGTTCCTTAAGCACATGTTCCTATGCTGGAATTCTTTCTGTTTTCCTTAATAGACTGAGGGTTTTATGAAAGTTTCCAGAGGTTTTATGACAGCTCATCCTGCCATTCTGCAGCAGGTGAAGGAAAACCATGGAATGAGGACCCAGGAACATACAAGTGTCTTCTTAAGACCAGCTTCTACCTCAGCTGCACAGAAACCCAAAAGAAGAGGTTGCTCTGAGGGTTTAGATCCAGGGAAAGATTTCACAGTCACAGTTTGGAATTGTTCACGTTTTTCTCATCTCCATTCCAAAGTGGAGAAAATCCCTGTGTGCTGCTTCCCTGTGGGTTTGTGTCTTGCATCCTTTTTACATTATTGATACTCATTTTTCAGGATCTGACATTTATGTTCACATCAAGGCTTATGTGTACGCTTAAGCCACGAGAATCTCTTCTGTGCTTTGAGACCTTAAAGAGTTTGAAATCTTGGGGTTTAACTGTGTTTATTCATCCTGGCAAACTGAGCTTCAAAGAGAACACATTTTTGGTGTGGAAATTTTCCATCTTGATGGGGTTTTGAGCCCCATTCTTCAGTTGACTCATCCAGTAAGAACAAAAAAAGTGCAAGTGAATTTAATTCCTATTGTTAAACAATCATATATATATTCCAAAATGTGAATGCCGGAGTGGAACTGTGTTCCCTCAAGAAAGGTCTGTGTAAGCAATGTAAAACTCGTTGGCTTTGTTTTGCCTTAAAAAAGAGGATGGTTTCAAACCTTTCTTTCCTCTCTTAAAAGCACAAACAGTTCACAGGCACGTTCTGCTGGAATCTCAGCAGGCCTAGGGCAATGTAGTGAAGTCTTTGACAGCCAGCAGTATAATGAAGGAGCAAATAACACAGATGAATAAGTTTTTCTTTTGTGAGTTGTTGTTGTTTGTGGATTACAGAAAAATGGGAGACAAGCACGATGACCTTCCTACTTAAAAAGTCTCAGTTTTGTAATTTTGTTTAGTTCTAGAGTTGTGCTTTTCCTCTTTTGTACACACACAAATCAAAGCTCACCAGAGGCAATCTTGCATAAAGTGACAGCTGTTTATTTAAATTATCTGAGCCTCATTCTATTTCCATCTTTCTCTGACAGACATATGTTCAATGGGTGCATTAGTAATAGATGCACATATTGCTTGCCATCCTGTAGGAACTGGGGACTGGACAATACCAGTTGCTCAGACAGTTGTATAATATTTGAGATCTATTTAACAAGTGTTGTTCTTAGCTTTTATTTTAATCAATTCAGTAGCACATATGCTTGAGTAAACATTTTGACTGTTTTGTGTTGGGAGATATGATTAATTGATCATAATAACACCAGAAAAAAGTCAAGAGAATGCACAGCCCCAGGTTTAAAACTGCCCTGAGTTTGCTGTAAGTGCAGCTTGCAGGGCATATGAAGGTGCAATAATTTGTCTCCATTTGGAATATAATTTGGATTTTATGGGACAACAGTTAATACAAGTCTGCCATCTTTTTTACTCTGTCAGAAAAACGCTTTCAGAACGCGTTTTTCAGAACGCTTTCAGAACCACACTGTCTTAAAGGGTTAATTTCTCACAGCAGGTTTGAAATGGTGCATCTTTATTTTTCCTGAGGGATTGTAAAGTGAATATACTTGAAGGACAAAAGGGGAACATACAGTTATTTTTACCCACGGATAAGAAATTTAGGCAGCTCTTCCATGACCACTCCAGAGCAGTCTGGAGTTCTGCCACAGGGCAGAAGGACTGACCCTGAGAGGAGAAAGTTCTCATTTTCAGTGTAGTTTAATTAATCCAAGCTACTCAGTCACTGCTCTACTTGACCCTCTTGCCAGTATAGCTGTTAGCCTTCTCCTATTTTTGTAATTCTGTTGCATGTGGCATCAGAAATGCCCTGAGATTGCCACCCCCACGAGTCCAGTCTCATCATGAATTCCCCAAGGATAGCACCCATGATTTGGGCACCCTTTAAGCCTGAAAAAGATACTTGTTTTCCCAATTCTAGATAGCCAGAGATCCACATTTCAAAAAGAGTATTGAATGTTTTGATGCAGTTTCAATGTCCAAATCAGTACTATTTTTTAATGAATATCTGCCTTTTCATTACATGGTGTTTTAGCATTCTGGTGATGAGTTAAATGCAGTTTTGCTTGGGGGCAAAAACTGACCCCAAATCTTTCACTCTGAATTTAACAAAATTCTTTATTTATACTTGAATTTTTATTAAAATGTATGTGAGTTAAACATAACTTGTAAACTTCGAATATCACAGTTTCAAAGTCAGTTCTGGAAAAATCTTTTCTAATGTGGAAAGAATACTTTTTAAAGTTCCTGAGAAGAAAACTCAATCCTCATTGGATAGCATAAGGTATCTTAGGAGCATGGAAAACTCCTCTGGGGAACTCCAATGGCACAGGGTGTGGAAACGCAGGCACAGGGTGTGAAAATGCAAGCACAGAGAGCTCCCAAGGCCTCGAGTGTCGCTGTGCCTGTGCGAGTGACCCTCGGGGCGCCCCGGCTGGCTGTGGCACAGGGACAGCGGGGGACACTCTCCCCAGCTCCAGGGCAGGCAGGAGGGCAGTGAAGGCTCTCGCCTTGGCAGGGGAGGCAATGGCACGGCGGCGGCGGGAGGAGGAGTGGGCTTCGGACGGAGGTGAAATCTGGATTTACTGCAGAGAGGAATAGAGAGATCCAGAGCCCAGGGGAGCCTCTGCCCAAACACCCTGAGCTCACTGCAACAACTGAGAAAGGGAGGCGGGAACAGGGGANGATAAAAACACAACACAGCAGGAGAGCACATAAACTCAGAGATTGAGATGCTGTTTGACCTAAGACCTTGGAGAAGGCTTGAAGCTTTAGAATAGAATAGTGAAACAGACATGAAATACGAATGAAGATTTGTAGTTTAAGCAGAAATATGTTTTAAGCAAGCAGAAATAGGCCTCATGGAAGTGAACAAATACACTAAGCAAGATAGAAAACAAAGTTCAGTAATAGAACTTGTTATGATAAAACTAAAAAGAGAACTTTTATATGATATAAAGTAAAAGATACAGTAATAAGTTTCTGTAGAGTTACATGATTGGATAGAAAAAGTTGCATTGTGGTAAATCATGTAAAACGTAGCAATTAGCAATTGATTGTGAAGGTGCTAGTGAGCTTTGTGGAAGCAACTGATTGGATAAGGAATTTATAAAAGACATTGTAACGAGAATTATAACGGCTTCTGATGCAAGGCTTCTTTTGTGATAAGTTTGGATGTAACAATCTAACAGTCTTACCCTTCCATGAGGCTGATTTTGCAATAAACCATCCTTTAAATGCCTCTTCAGCCAACCCCATCTTTCTGTACCCCAAACAAAGAGAAGCTCTGAGAGCAGGGTTATTTCTGGAATCAAACCAACTGTTCCAAACTGTACATGGATAACCTGATCCACAACACTGCCACACTGCACACACCTGAGGTTCTGTGCTCTAGAAGTGCTCCAAGTGCTGGGTGTTAATTGCTCATCAGCAGCAATCCAGAGCAGGCATTAATTGCCAGCAGCGTTCCCTTCCTCGCTCACAACTTGTAAAGAACATTGTTCCCCAGCAATTAAATTTAATTCTTGTTTGTTCTTCCCTACTTATGGCCTAAAATCTTTCTCATGGCTGTCTAGGGATAGTCCAGGAACCTGTGTAAAGGAAAGGCCTGGGGGGAGTGGAAGAAGGAGTTCTGGGAAGTTTGCCCAGTAACATCAGTGCTCAGCAGTTTCTCATTTAGCTTCATAGTTTCCAATAAGAAAAGATGTTTTCTGAACAGTGAAATGAATTCTGTGTACACCTGTCATTTTCCCTGGTTTTCTTTGTACTCCATTGTCTTGAATATTTATTGACTCCTATATTACCAGTTTGAGACCCTTTCATGCCTATTATCTATAACTTCTACAATCTGATTTCCCAAAATCAATATACTGTAAGTAAATAGATGTTTCTACTTTCTGCTTATGAAACAAAAGCAGGACCCCAGCAAGGTTACAGGTGAAAATGAGAAAATACAGAAAAAAGACTCAAGTGCACATTAGTGTGAATATTTTCTTACAACATCTTTAAAGGTTAAGGTAGTGAATTGGCTCTATAATAAATACAAAACTGTGAAGTTGTTAGAATTCTCTTTTTGGTCATGCAGTTTATATTTCAAAGTTAAAATATTATAAAGTAGAAGTAGAACTATACTGATTTTTTTTTTCCCAAAGATTAATTTCTAAGGAAAAAATTGAAACACCAGCACTTAAAATACTTCAGAAATGAACCATTTTGCTATTTTACTTGGTATTTTTAGCACTACATGCTTGATTGTTATAAAATGAACCAAAATCATTCATTTGGAATGACTTTCTCTAAATTTCCACATTTACTCCTATGTAGAGCCTGAGGGAGTTTCGGTTCTTTTACACTTTTAACCTTGAATGATGGAAGGAAAAAGTAAACTTCCCGAATCTGTGGATGACAATGACCTTGGAGGGCCTGCAAAAAATTTGGAGGACAAGGTTACAATTTAAATTAACCTTCCTAAATTGGAGAAACGATCCTGATGGCACAGATAACGTTCAGTAAATACAAGTGTGAAGTGCCACGTCCAAAGAAGAAGTGAAAATCATAAATACAACATGAGGCAGCACTGGGTGGGCACTGCTGGGGTAGGGATGGGTGGAGGAGTCAGGCAGTTCTGAAATGAGTGGGTCAGGAAGGGATTTTGTGTTCTGCTGTGCCTTTAGAAGATACAGAGCTCTGCAAGTAGAAGTTTGTGAAACTCAGTATATTTCGTGTAGGAAACACAAGGCAGAAGTAGGCTGGCAAGTCTTCCAGAAAATACGGGTTTTAATGAAGAGGGAAAATCAACTAAGGTTCATGATGTTGGAGACTATGATTCATTTATGCTTTAAAACTTTTAGAAGAGCAATTCTGAAAGTCAGAGGTCATGAGTGTCAATACTCCCTCAGAAACCATGAGTGGTAGAAAGAGAAGTTTTGGGTTTGCTGCAACTGTGTTTTTAAAAACAAATATGGACTAATAGCAAGAAAACAGGAAAATTGCATTTTTTATTCCTTTCTCAACCTTTATGTCTTTTCATAGACTTTTAAAATTTGGAGCAGGTTCAGAATGCAGAAAATTTTGAGTATTTTGTTATTATGCACCTTACAGTCCTCAGCATCTGTAAGAATGCTTAGAAATTGTATTGATAACTTGAAATAACTTCTCTCATCTATAAAAACTTCCATGTGTTCAATGTTAAAACACTACACTCAAAATGAGGCTCAGCTCAGCAGAGAATAAAACCTCAAAATTGTCCCACCCAAATCTCCTTGTATTATTTGTTCTATTTAATTGATTACAGTCAATGAAAGTAAATTACACTAAAGAAATCTGCACTCAGTTGTGACAGGCACAAGTTGTACTCATTAATCAGACTTTTGTAGAGGAAAATAAATAAATATAATCAAACCAAAATGAAACTTCATATTAATATTAAATCATATGGCTCTTAATTATGAATTTAACTGATTCTCTGATTCTGATACTGGAAACAGGGAAAATGGGATCAGCCTTTTTAAGGGGTGGGAGAGAGAAAAGAAAAAAGCTTTTATAGGAACTGTTGTGGCTCTGAGAGCAAAGTTTTAGGAGACAGCATTTCCTGCCATGTTCTTTAATTCTGCCTTTTGCTGCAGGCTCAGCCTTGTAGGAGGAAACAGATTCTCATTTTTTAACTCAATGGGCAAATTCTTTTCTCCTGCTGAAAGTAAGGAGCAATGGGACTACACAGAGATTTGTAACTCCAGGAAACTGATTTCAGCTTTTAACCACAGAATTTTCAGATACTGTGGTTGTATGTACGAATCCTTTAGCAGAATTTTGGTCTAAAACTGTCTTGTATCTTAAAGGTTCTGTTAGGGGTTGGTTTGTTTTGTTTTAAGAAACAGCCTCACAAATGTGACTTTTTGAAGGTCTTAAAAGTTGCAGAAATGATTATTTAAAAGAGAGAGAGAATACTTTTTTCCTAGGAGTTATTTATCAATATGATACCATCTGAAATGTGGAAATGGCAATTATAAAGGTCATTTTAATTAAATTTAGCATTATCTTCAGGCTTGCATCCGTTTAATTCCCTTGTGACTCAGATTAAACACAGAGCAATACAGGCCAGTATTTTATGCACAGGCTATGAAGATAAGAATCATTAATGTGTGCTGCTGTCTGGGCTGCACTGATGCAAGGGCAGAGTTTCAGGTTTAACTTGTTTTATTTCTGATTTTGACTTTTTCTTTTTGTTTTCACCCAGTACCTTAGGAGCTCCTCACAGGGGATATCCTGTTTCTTACCCCAAGTAGATGTATCTGTACAAAGAGAAACTCTCACAAACCCAGAGGCTCCTGAATTTGATTCTTTTCCTGTCTTATTCCTTTCCATAAAACAGCTTTGACTCGTTAGATGTCCTCTTGCTTTCAAGGCAAAGAGTTCCAGAATTAGCACAGCTACCAAGATAAAGTTCTGCACAGCCTGGACATCTCCTTCTTAACAAAACTCAGAGCACTCCTCCCATAAATTATGAACAAATAAACTATTTCACCATCTATAATAGCAATATATTTCTGAGATGCTGTTGGCATTCCATAACTTCCATTAAATGTGTATCTTTGATGAGTTTGTACACATTACAGAAGCCTCCAGCTGAAAAAATGCAGCCAGAAGTAAAAATGCAGCCAGTTGCAGTTATTATAATAATTATTATTTTTGCTACTACTATTATTATAAAATGATTGAGGATTTTTTTTGTATGCTAGGAGTTTAATAGCACCAAGAAGACTTTCCTTTATACCCCTGCCACTCTGTCTCTCTTTTTTTGAGCTGAAACTTCTGAGCAGATTGCAGACAAGTGACTGCACTGTTGAGCAGGGCAGGTTTGGATCATTTAATTCCTATTCCTTGTGACCTTCTCAGGCTCACTTGGAGGAAGATAACACTCTGCACTGATAAGACCTTGCCTTCAGGAATACATCCTCCGAGTATTTCTCACCCCAAGCCCGGTGGCAATGAGATTTTGTTTTTCCTGAGCAGGCCCTGTTGCACACGTGTGGTGTGTTAATGAGATAATTACAGGGGCTCTGCAGCCCTTCCACAAACCCAGCAGCTGCTCAGGGACAAGCAGCATGGTGCCATACAAAGCTTAACTTTTCAATTTTACCAAATGAAATTCCACCTCAGGAAAAAAATAGTTCGTGTTTAGCTTAAGCAGCCAGGCTCTCATGATGTTTTTCCATCTCCTTATTTCCTGATTCACAGAGATTTTTTTAATTTAGCTGTTAAGTTTTTCTGCCAACTTCTTCTTGAAGTTTCTTTAAAACCACACTGGTTCATTTTCAGACTTTTTCACTGGTTTTTGCTTACTTCTGAGAATGCTTCCATGATGGTGATGATTTCAAACATAAAGGTTTCCAGTACTGAATCGAATCCTGAATGAGGTCAAAATCAGCAAGTAGAGGATCAGGAGGAAGGATTGGTGGGGTTTAGTTCTCATTAAGGTAGAAAGCAACATTAGATAGGTTGATGATAAAGAATTATAATGTATGGAAGTCGAAGAGACTCATTCTAGGCTCAATATCAAACCAGAATCAGCTCAGTAAAAGATGGGGAAGGAAAAGACATAATTAGGTAATTTCCAATGACTTGTACTACCCTTGCTTCCTTTTTGTTAATGAACACAAACCTTTCAGGTGCTGTGGAATTGCTTTTTACCCCATATATCATCCATCTGCTGTTTCAGAGTCTTTCATGTCATAAAGATAAGCTTATCATTGAAGTAAGGCAGGAAATCATCCAGAAGTTATTTCAAGCATTGTAGTCCTCACTATTTTATTTCAAGTTCCAATGATCAGCTGTATCTCTCATCCTCAAATATTAAATTAAATAAACAAATTGCATTTCCAATATTACCATTATCTGTGTGTGACCTCTCCAGCTGGGTCCAGTCCTCCTTTAAAGGCACAGCAAACCTTCAGTCCTGTAAGAGTATTCTTAGTTTTAATCACTAATTGAGTTATTTGGCCATATCCTGGTTATATTCTAGTTTATAAATAAACAGCACCAATAATTAATGGCTTAAAAAATCCCACAAAACATTTATGTGTAACCTTAAGAATATTTGGCTGATGTTAATGAGTTGTGGGGAAAATATGGGGATTTGGTGATATTTGTCCATTTTGCCACAACAAACCTGCTGTGCAAGGATTTGCAGCACTTTTGAGTGAGGTCTGAGTCAACCCAGCCCTTTGGGCTCTGCAGCAATTCTCATTGAAATAACATCACATCAAAAGCTACTGCAGCAAAAATATTTATTTTTGTAAATAAGTCTCTGTTCAAAAATTTCTACAGGCTTGAAACCTATAATTGATAAAGTTTTAAAAGGAACTGTAAAGAAATATTTCTCTTTGTGGTCTTTTTTCTTCTGTATAAAGCTTGTGATTTGCTAATACACCAAATAGAACTGTATCTGCCTGGCTTTGGAAAACACAATATTTCAAGGGATTTTAGCCCCTAAATTATCAGTTATTCAACCACAGTTAATAGGAATTTAAAAATAAGGGCTATTGAATTAGCATAGCACTGTTTGGCACACATTGGATTGCATATTGAATGATATGCTCTGTAAATTAACTTATCCTTTACATTAATTGGTGCTAATTACTGCAGATCTGTTTAATATTAATGTGTTAATCTGTACATCAGAGACTGGAATTGCACATTAAATTCAGAATGTCAGTGGCACATTCAATTCAGAAAGTCACTGATAATGTAATTTGTAGTTTATGTTATCATTAGAGTGAGAAAACATGAAAAAAGTTGGGTATTACACAAGGCTGATTATCCTGTGTGCTTGTGTGAGGGAAAGGGGGAATTCTTTAATCTGCTTGAGGAGTGAGCAGATTTATCAGAGTTGGGCTGTTTGCTTCTGATTTCTGTCCCTTTGAGAGTGGCCAATGCCACAAAGAACATCTCAAAACTTATAACATGTCCTTTTAAGAAAAGCCACACAACTTTAAAGTTAGTTTTGAGTTCATATTAATGAATTCTTGAAAGAGGTTTGCCACAAAAAAATGTAAATTTGAAAAGAACATGGTAAAAATGTTTTTTTGACCTGCCCTAGTTTTGACAAAGTGTGAATTTTGGGTGGGTGTATTTGTCAGTTCCTCAGATAACTATGTTTCCATACTTTAAAATGTATACTTGAGCAGGGCTTAAACTGCTCATCTACCTTATCTTTGTGTTTAGTTAAACCCTGGAGATCCTGTAGTTGTGAGCATCCAGAATTCCATAATGTTATTTATGTGTGCTTCATGTCTTGCAATTTATTCAAATGTATTCTTAGTGAAACTGAAGCACATTCAAAGACCTGTTGCTCCAGAAACACATAAAATGATGATAAAACACATATTTTATAAAGAGATTTTAGGTGACCATAGAGAACTGTATAACATTTATATTCCCTTCCCCTCCACCCCAAGTGATTTGAGAGGAGCAAACATTTGAAACTCCATTTCTAGAGGTATCTTACCAGAGCTGGTGCTTGTAATGCAACTGTAAATTATGGCATACAGTGTTCAAGAAATATTAAAATAACAGTTTGTATAATTACACTGTATGCCCTGCATTCTATTATCTAATTTTTCTACTTTTCTCCAAAACCTCATAAAATAAGCTGTTAAAGTTAACTGAGGCAATAAAATAACTCTGACAAATTTACATTTATAGCACTGTTGCAAAGACATTTAAATCATGATGCATAAACCAAGGGACAATCAATAAACATCTATGGAAAAATTTGCATTTAAAATTTTAAAGTGCAGTCTTTATGGACTGCTCAAAAAAGGTGTTTCTGTCATTTGAATTCTGTCTCAGTTCTGAGGTAATGTCTTACTATAGCACTTTAAAGCATTGGTCAGTCACATATTGGAAGAACAACCCAGGATTTTATTTGGTTTAATATTTACTTGTTTATTTATTTATTAATGGACAGGAAAATGCATCAGAGTTATTGCCCAGTAAGTTGTTATTTTTATATTTAGGTTTTTTCCCCTTTGTAAAACAACTTTAAAATAGACAGGAAATTTCATTGCACTTTGAAATCTTCTACTACTTTTTTTTTTACTGGACTCAGGTTGAATTTCACACCTGTGGATGTTGTGTGTGCTCACCATTTCTGAATGTCTGCCCAGGATTTATTTTACATTCCATTCTTGCCCTCCAAGTTGTAACTGCATAAACACACAGAGAAAAATTCCAGCCTTAGCATGTCCAATTTATTACAGATATCACTTTGTAAGTTTAGATATTTCAGATATAAAACCCCTTTTTTTTCCCCTTTTGTTTTTCTCAAAATATGAAGAAACACTTAAGCTGAAACAGTGAAACAAGAAAATATATAAAGTCAGAGTTTAAAAATAACTTTTTTCATAGTGCCTTTCTTCTAAATGAAGGCACAAAAAAGTATGAGAGTTTCTTGGTGTATTCTTCTGTGAGATTTGTGTGCTTGGTAATAGAAAATAATTCATAGCAAGTCATTGGTTTGAAGGTCTGGCCAGATTTTAAAAAGAATGTTTTCCTACAGAAAGGAGAACTACTCTATAAAGTGACAATTTACATTCCACTGAAAAGTAGAAACTATCTTCTGGGCTAACAGTTTATAGAGAAATATTATAAATCTTCTGGAAAAAAGTGAAGGTTGGAGAAAAGCAAATGCAAAATTAGTGTGGTGTCAGTAAAAAACTGCATCTCCTGAAATGGGAGATTAATTTGTTGATTTAATTTTAAAAAAATTTTTACTTGCTGTAAAGTCATCGGGTTTATGGGTTAGAAAGCTGTTTATGGGTTAAAAGCTGTTTTAAGGGTTAGACACAGTCTTTAGTTTAATTCTATAAAAGTGATATGCTAAAAAACCAAGAAAGATCTTATTTGGGCAATTTTGCTTGAAAGCAAAATCAATACAGAGAGAAGTGAATTGTCAACAATGGCTGGCGATTCATAAATCTTTTTTTATTTATTATTGAAAAACATCATGCTGATCAAACAAATCTGTGATGTCAACCTTCCCTTTATTTAGCTAGAATACAGAATTGCTTTGGTCAGAAAAAGAACATGATGGTTTTGTAAAGAGAGGCAGGTTTAGCCTTCAAGGTTAACTCTAAATCAAGGTTTTTAGAGCTCTGCTTTAGCATCGGAAATAAAATGTTCTTAGGACTTCATGATGAATAGGAAATTAAATGTTTACCCCTTTTTTAATAAGTAGTAAAACCATAAATTCTGTGCCAGCAGTTTGATGGTTGTATTTGTCCTACTATTTTCCTGTAGACACAGCACCTGAATGAATTTGTAGCCTCCAGAATAAATATTCATAAGCTCCTGGTTTATCACAGAAGTCTGCCCAAAAGTCACATTTTTTTTCCTTTAAAATAGAGAAAGGAATAAACCCTTGCACATTGCCACTTTGAGACAAACAGAAAGTGTCAGCTTTTTCAGATGTGGAAAGAGCTGTGGAATTGGAGCTGTAAATGTGATATGAGGCAGAAAATCAGGTTGGTCCTCTGGTTATAATTGTGGTGCAAGTGGGTGCCAGGACTGTTAAAGAGCAGCAGCAGACACCACAAATATTTATCTGCACCTTCCATCCAAGGCTGGGTTTCTTCTTGCAGAAGCATCATCCTGGTGTAGGCAGAGCAAGGAGAAGCACCTGCCACTGCTCTGCCTTTGACAGAAATTTGTGGCTGTGGTTCACAGGTTTCTTACACAAAGAGTTGAGTGCATTTGTCATCTCAATCTTCCTTTTGATGATTTTTTTACCTTTGAAGTAGTTCCAGTTCTAGTGCCAATTCCAGTGGCATGGCAAATATACAAATATTGGTATGAGGCTGGCAGGAATTGCTGATATATCTAACTGAACATAACATCAACATGCTCAAATAATTCTGAATTAGTTCATCATCTGAATTCCTTCCTACCTGCATCTTCTTTCCTTGGAACTTTTCTGTAGTGGATCTGCCTTTTGGAAAAAATATGTGTTCCATGGCCTGGTCCCACACACAGCCTTGTACTGGGAATTTTTTCAGCTTTGCAGGCAATAGATTAATTCTGAAAGGCCTAAAGGCGCGGAAAAAAAAAAAGTAAAAAAAATGCAATTTAGCATTTCAAGTATATGAAAATTTCAGGGGTGTCAGCATCACTGAAAAACTCAGGAGTGCATAAATCCAAGTGCTGTGTAAAGCCCTGCCTTGGCTGGACAAGTGCAGGGTGATTTAAATGAACCTGTGCTTGGCCAAAACCCAAATAAGGCCAAAGTTTACAGTTCATTGTTTGCCTTGGACTAAAATAGTTGGCTGTTACAGAAGGTTAAATGTGCCTTGGCTGATATATTATTTTTTTTAAAGTAAGCCAAGCAACAGGATATTAAAAATCCAAATGTGGTGCTGTGCTGGTGGCACTACAAACAGGCAGGTGTCACAGCTGTACCCCTGCCATGCATGAGGCTGCCACACCCCTGATTTCAGATCAGGGCACCTTTTGGGATTAAACACAGTCTAGACTACATCAGTCATACATTAGGCAACATTTCTGATGGAACAAATGTAACAGCCCCAGTGGTTTTGATAATTGCTGCTTTTGCTAGAATTTTTTTCTGCTGTCTTTTCCTAGGAACTTACATTTGACGAATTTTCCTTGTCAAAACATAGGAACTATACTTGTATTTCTACACACCCTATTGTAACAGAGTTGTCTTTAATGCAGATGAGGTTAAGAGCCCATTTGATTCTCTCAGCTTTGACTGTGGCCAAAGTGGATATCAGAGGACTTGTGAGGTTTTGTGGAGCAGAGACTTCCTGAGGCAGAGGCAGTTTTGGTCTGCCCAGGAGTTTGGGGGGGTTTCCCCCATGCCCAGGGCTCAGTCAGAGCAGGGAGGCTGATTTGGGGTGTCCATCCTGTGCTGTGACAGGGCCCAGCCAGGCCATCCATCACGGGAATTCTTTCTGCTCAGGACTTGCCAGCCCCTGACATCTTTCCCAACACAATATTCTGCTGTCTCAGGATGAGCAATCACTCCTGGCTCAGCCCCAGAGTCATTTGTAATGTGACCTGGGTATGGGAACCACCACGGGCCTTTATGGGACTGCACATTCTGATGGTCCTGCAGAGCCCATCTTTAATCAGTGCACAGCTCTCCCCTTAATCTGCTCCTCATCCTCTTCTTACACTGCAGGGAATTCCATCCATGGGTAACTCATCTTTATTTCTAATGGGAATATCTCCAAATTATTTTTTATCATTATACATATATGATAAAGGTACCTTAAAAACTAAACAACCATTTTTGCTTTCAAACTGATCTATAATTGCCAGGCTAAAGGGGCAGCATGTATGACCAGCTAGAAATTTGGATTAATGACATTTAAATTAATCATAAATTGAAGGTTCTTTATGAAGAATTCTTATACTTCACCAATTCTTGTCCATTTGAAAACAAAAGCGGACACAAAAAAACTACAGTCACAAAACCCAAAAATGACTATGGAATAGTTATTAATCACTGATCACAAAATATAAATAGTCCACAGACATTTATACAGAGACCTCCATAGGCTGTAGGGACTCCTCCTGAATTAGGTTGTTTTTCTGGCCTAGAAGACACCAGATATTTCCATCAAAGGGAGAAAAGAGGATCATTGCATGAGCTAAAAAGAAGAATACATTTGTCAGTTATAGGGTTGAGTTGCAGGATTTTTTTCAGGAAATACAGGCAAGAAGTAGAGTTAAGGGTCTGTAAAATTCCTCATAAACAGCAGAGCTAACCCCCTGATCTGTGGTGCTTGCATTAAAAAGAGAGAAGAGTGAAATTAGCTAGATTTCATTTTTCCACTGTCATTGAAGAGCAATATTTTACTTTCCCTGCAGACAGCAGTAGGGCTGATGCATCTCCCCCTTAGTGAGAAAATGCCTATTTTATTTTATTTTATTTATTTTTTTAGCTCAGTTCTGAAAGTTTGTTGACCTTGTTTCTTATCTAACATGGCAGAAGCTGCTGATCAGGACTGCTGCTGCTTTCCCAAACTAGGTGTGTTATCTCCTTTGATCTTTTTGTATAAAGCCAGTCAGATAATTGATCTTTTGGGCTTGATAAGCTGAAGAAGACTAACAATGAAACACAGACCAGAAAAAATATTTTGCAGTAACATGAAATATTTATTTGAAACACAACAGTTTGTGTTTACTTTTCGAGACCTTAGTTTTCTAAACCAATTTAAATGCAAGTTGCTTCTTATAGTCAGAGATGAAAATATAGATAAATATATACAGGAAACAAGGGTTTAATCAAAATTCTCTTAATTTTTAGAAATAATCGCCCTTAAAGGTGATTATTTCTAAACTGTACATTTATTTCACTTGCTATTTCATCAACACTGTGCCCCTCTCTGATTTTTTGAATGGTGAATTAGGGGTTTTTGGGGAGCCCAGGTTTTTACTACTAGAGCTGGTCTCTCTTCTCACTAATTTACAATTAGAGACTGAGCCAGTCTCCAGGAGAGTGAGAAGTGAATTTGATGTTGAGAGTCCTTTATCACCTCTGCCTGAAGAAGGGTGAACCTGCAGCCAGTGTGAACAAAGGCATTGTCACCCTGTGTTAATGGGCTGAGGGATTCCTCATGTGCACTGAGCTCAGGAATAAAAGTGAAGCCCTTGAGGACACACCTCGTGGCTACACCTGAGGCAGATGTCTAATTTTCTCCTTATTACTTTGTTTTCATGCTATTAACTGATCCACTCCAAGAAGTCAGAGAAAACTTGGCCTCACGCCCTGAATTCTTGTCAGCAGACTTTGAAGCTTTTGTGTTTTATCTGGCAAACCTAAATCTTTATTGATTTTCTTATTTAATCACATTTCCCAGAGAAAGCACGGGGAATAAGCCACTAGACTAGGGCTTAAGAAATTTCAGTTTAAGCCTTTTTTTCACCAGTGTTTCTCTAAGTCATTTGGGTTTTAGTACCTCAGTTACTCCAATGGAATTGAATAACACTTCACAGTTTTACAGGATGTTTGTAAGGGTAATTTCATTAAAGATTTAAAAACTGATGCTACAGTAAAAAGCCATCTGACTACAATTTCCTGCCATGGAAATTTGGTGGGGAAAAGAGCATTTTTTTTTGCCATGCTGATATCAGAGTCCCTTGTTAACTTACCTGAAATAAAACTCATCCAGACAGAGGCAGTGCAGCCTCTGCTTGATGAAGTTCCTGCGTCACCCTGCAAAGAAAATTTGACATTTTTGTGATGTTTTGGGCAAAGTTCTTGAGATGGGAGGATTCACTTTATATGGCTTTATAAACAGGAAATTAGAACAGCATTTATGGTCTGGAATGCTTTTCACATGAGATGAGCTTTCATTGACTTTTTGATGCCTTTTCTACCTTGCCTTAATCTCTTCTTTTTGGGGTGCCCTTCCAACAGTGGAATGTGGCAGCATAAAATGGTTTAAATCTGTTAATTCGAGTTTGTGATATTTCTTGTGCTCCAGAAGTGTTCCATTCTTTGGATTAAGCAGTGATTTAATGAAAAAAACCTGAACTGGGCATGTAAATCATGTGCTTTTAGCTTTCCATGGGGAGACTGTGCCTCTTGCTTCACTGCAGAGCCAGAGGACCACGTTCAGTAGACTTGTAACTCCAACCAAGACCTTAGAGCACATGTAATTACCACTTGTATCATAATTTATAACCCTGCTGGAATTTATAATCATCTTAAGATACTGTTTTCTTGCTTATATTTTTAGTTAAGCCAGTCCTTGCTTGACTTTTTTTTTTGCTTTTGTTTTTAAATTCTACTCATAAAAAGCTACCAGACATGCCAGACATAAAATAAATAAATGCAGTATAGAGGGAAAAATATTTGTGCTGCCTCTGGCATGAGGGGTGTTAAAAACTAAAGTGCCCCTATTATAATTGCAGTCATTAAGCCGTGACAAATGCATGAACATTATGCAATCAACTTGAAACAAAGTAAAATATTAAATAAATTTAAAACAAAACAATAAGTAAAAAGGGGAAAAAAAATTAAAAAAAGAAATAGAAGAGGCTGCTCAGAGCTCCATCCAGCATGACCATGAATATAATTCTAAATATGTGGACAGCAACCCAGAGTATTTGATATTCCTCAAAGCTCTGGGGCATATTTAGGTGTAGCCATCAGAAGAGGTCTGGGAGCTCTCTCATGTTCTCTGTACATCTGTTTTACACACAAAAAGCAGCACACACCTTTCTTGCTAAGTGAAACAGGAGAAAATGGTATTGTTAGCAGAAATTTAGGCTGCAAGGATACCACAAACAAGCAAGTGATCCTTGTAAGCATTTTGGCATAGAATAAATGAATAATAGATAATAAGGTAGCTCCTTATGGAAACCACCTGTTTCTACCTTGCTTGATCTCAAGTATGGAATTTTAAGATAAATTCCTATCTCCCAAGACCACCTTTCTGTAGAGATCAATGTTTTCCATTACAAAGGGGTTGTTAGCAACACATTTTACTGTAATTGAAGTATCTGGTGGTTGTTTCTCAGTAAGACTTACTCAGAATTCACAAAAAATAATGCAAAGGATGTCACATCTTCATTACTTTAAAATTTTTCCTTCTTGATGCTATTAATCAATTATCCCTTAGTGAGTGTAAATGCATGCCTTAAATGGTAAAAAGAAATTCTACTCTAGACAGGTTTATTCCATCAAGAATTTAGTGGGTTTTTTGTGAGTGTAGGGAAATAAAAGTTCATATTATTTACATTTCATAAATGTTATGTTGTGTACCAGTGGTGTTTCATTTTATTTGTTTTTCAAGCAAATGATGTCTTACTACCTGAAATATTTGTGTCCTTATTGATCATTTGAGTAGGGGAGAAGTACATAAAGATGAAGGCTGGGAGAAAGAAAAAATGATTCACACTGGGTGGCTTGGCTGAGTAAATTTTAGAAAAGTTCCAAACAACATAAATAATGTATTGGAATTCCCTTAAAATAACATAAATATGAAGTCTGCAAGGCAAGCTGTTGCCGAGTCCATGTGTTCTCCAGTGAAAGTTGCATTGCCCACGAAGGTTTGAATATTAAAATTGTCACTATGGTCTTAAAATGTTCTTCATTTCTGATTCAAAACAATTGTTTAAATAGTGGAGGGAGCTGTGTGATAAAACCCTGCAGTGTTCAGAGCTGCTGCTTTCTTCAAGCTCTGTTTTGGAGCTGGAGCATTATTGCTGCTCCTTCCATTTAGAAATTTCATTTTTATCAGAGTGAAATGGGAGCTGTGCTTGGGTGCACAAAGGGAAGTTACTGTGGCAAATGTTATCAGCTGCTATTGGCAATTAGCTTACAGAGGATTATTGGGGGTTTAAAATGCTTAACTAGAAAGGTGATATATTGTGTGTTAATGAAAGGGAAAATTTTAACGAATGTAGGTCATCTTTGAGCAAAATTAGCATTCAACAGAAGTTGTCTGTTATGTCTCAACTTCAGGAAGCCGAGCCTATAGATTTTATACCGTGGTAGGATGCTGCCCTCTTCTGCTGATTCTAAACTCAGTTTTTCCTTTACAGCACCTGCAGTGGTTCTGAGAAATTTTTGTTCTCTGACACACTGTGGTAGTTCTTTAAAACAGAAAATAAGTGAAGTTTTCAAGTACACTCAAACTATATATTTAATACTGACAATGTGTGTAAGAAACACACACAGGATATTTTAGAAAGTGTCCCAGGTGTTTGATGTATTATTTTAATTAGGTTAAATCAAGCAAAATTCCTGCCTCTCAACTCTTTTCTCTCTTCCAAACGTAATATATGAGAATTAAATGATAAAGCTGGACTTGAGCTGTGTAAGGACACTTTTCAGTTTGTCAGCTGATGAATGTATTACCCATGGCCTGTTTTGTCCTCCTGGCAAACCTGTCCCCTGTGGAGCAGCAGAGATCTGCAAACAGCTAAAATGGAGCAGGTCTGTGCTACAAGTTGTGGCTTCTCTGGGTAGGGACAGTTCTTGCATTCATGGCATTCACAGGGAGCTCTAAGGATCCTGGTTGAGATTTTTCTCATTTAGGGGAGAGCTATTTTCATCTTCATAGGGGAAATAAAGGATTTGTGCCTTAACATTGCTCTTTAGCAGGGTGGATCCTGAATGGAAATGTGCTTATGCATTTAGTTCCTCTTTTGTGATCAGACATGGAAAATTATGGGAATGAAGGCAAGGGAGGTGAGGAAATAAATTAATTTTTTACTTTGTTCCTGCATTGCAAATGTAGGTATTTTAATATCTTAGCTCTTGTGCCATTCAGATGTAGCATTAATCAGGATTTCTGTGATGTAGGGGACATGGAAATGTAGGGCTCCATGAAAGTGTCTTTTCAGGCACTCCAGTTATCAGATACACTTATTTTTAAGAAGAAAACTATTTTCACAACAAATTTCAAAATAAAAACCCGGCCTTGATGAAGACTTTTTTCACTACCTGCCTTCAGAGACCCTTCACACTGCAAAGATAAGAATGCTTTCCAGGAGATGGAATCTGCTTTTATTATGTTTTTGCTATTTCTTGTCAAGTTGCATTGTTTTCATCCTATCTGTATATCTAACTAAGCTTAGGTGGAAGAGTCACAGAGAAAATGATCAAACAATGTTTAAATTCATCTTTGAATCTAACACCACCTTCCCTCTGCAGCACCTCTGCAGAAGGGCTGTGATGAGCAATCTGCTCAGTGTGGCTTTGGTAGGAGAGCCTTTCCACAAATTCAGTGACAATTCTGCAGGGAACCATCAGGCATGAAAGATATCCATGTCATAGGGTAGAAAAATATCCATCTTACAGGGTAGAAAAGTGTCCATGTCATAGGGTAGAAAAGAATTCCTGTCATAGGGTAGCACTGGGAGAAGTCCCTAAAGGACCAGGTTGTGATTGATTGCCATGAAATGGAGCTGGTTGGAGATGAGCCTGTGGTTCAGATAATGACAGATTTATCATATGGCATTCCCAAGGTGTTGATTCATCAGCCTGGGGCAATCCACAGGAGGTGTAATGCTTATGGCTTGATTGAAATTTAGTCATAGAAGCTTTCTTCAGTGACTCTTCCTGTGATAAAACTGCTTCTCTGACTGCAGTTAGGATATCCATACCAGTCTCCAACACTACTTAAAAGCTGATACACCCTCCATTTTACACCAAGTTGCCCCTTTCAGAGTAGCAGAAGTGTTTTGGCAGCTGTAGCTGCCAGCACTGAGTTACAAGTATGGGAGAAGTGGGAAAGGACCAGAGCTCACAACAATGAAATTCTTTTGGGAAAGTGAAAATGCTTCTCAGCTCGTTTGCTCAGTACTGAAGTGCTGTCTCTTCATATCTATGATTTAATGAGCAGTTACCTTAAAAATTACTGACATTTGGATGGTGTGTTTGGTATTCCAATAGTTGGGGGTTGAGTGGTCAATTTACAACCAACTTAGTTGGACTTAAGTACGATTTTGAATTGGGAATTGCTGCAGAGGAATGTAGTGAGATGGATGGAATAGTCCTTGTTTATAAGGATGGAAACAGAGCCCTGCCTTTTGTAGAGATTTAAGTTAAAATTGAAAGATGTCCTGATACAAAAGCTGAAATAACAAGCAGATTGCTTATAGGATTAGGTATGTACTCAACAATTGCTCAGTGGGAAATTACTGAACTGGAACATGAAGAGGAATGAGATGCAGCACAGAGCAACAGGCTGAGTGTGGATGACTAATTAACTCAACAATAGGAAGTTATTTTTATTGATAACTCCAGGATATCAGATATTTACTTATGTCCAGAGCAGGTAAAAGAACTTCCATCATACATGTCATAAATAGGCAGATGTTTCTTAAACTTGCTGCTGGCTCTGATTCCCTTTTAATTCAATTCTCTGCTCCTCTGCAAGGGAGCACAGAGAATGCTAAACTCAGTAGGAACATTTAACTTTGGATCTCTGTGTAGCTGACAAAAAGCTCAGAACTTATTTCCTGCAGGAGTTAACTCTGATTATCTATTAGCAGACAGCCACATTTCACTCAAACCAAGATTTTTATCAACTCTTTTCAGCCCTGATGACTATCCTGCATTCAGACCAGTTATCAGAAAGGATTCTGTCTTCATGTGATGTAAATATTTTCATTTATTTACAAAGAAGCAGTTATGGCAAAGAGAAAAAAACCGTGGTCTTGGTGTCTGCAGAGGCACCTGAGGCAGGCAGGAGGGGTTTTATTTTACCTTTCCCATGCAGAAGGGACTCAGAACTCCCTGAGCTCTCAGCTGAGTCCTTCCCTTTTCAGGTGGCAGCCAGGGATGCCCAGGATTCCACTGCTGGGACACTCTCCTGTCCCTGCTGGGTTAATAACAGTTAATAACACTCCTCCCTCAGCTATTGCCTAAAGCCCACTTATGCTTTAAAATTATAGATAAATCTAAAGTAATTTTAGATAAATGTGCTGGAAATTGAGAGTGTAATTCTGCATCATCTTACAATCACCACTAGAAATGAGACATGGTTCTGGCTTTAGGACTGATGGAAAATCCACCTCAAGCAGTTCTTTACCTGCCAGAGAGGCTCACAGGAGTGACTTTTTGGGTTCTGCAGTTGAATTCAGGGATGAAATGTTCAAGCAAAGGAAATGACCAGAATTGTGAATGGTGATGCTGTTATTGAGTGTCTGTTGGGACAGGGTTGTCTTTCCCAAGGTCTCCAAGGGAGGTGAAGAAAATATTTCAGTGTAGTTTGTGCCTGTGGCTGCTTTATATTTCTTACACTCAGGACACCAGCACAGAGGCAAAAAGTTCTGTTCTAATGATCTGCAGAGAATGTGCACCCCCAGACACACTGGTGACAGTCTAAGGAGGCAGATATTTCTGATTAATGAAAATACAAGGGTTTTAATAACCACATTGAGGCTTAACATCTCTGGGGCTTTATCACATCCAGTGTATTTTCTATTGCTGTTTTTTGTTATTGTTGCTAAGGTCAAATACATCACTGTATAATTACAGTGCAAAGCTGAAAAATTGCTCACATGGGTAAAATTTAGGATAAAGTATTTATCTTATTTATCTTATCAATCTTATCAAATTTATCTTATTTGCAAATAAGAAAAAACTGTTTATTTTATTCAAAGTAAATGTGAAGTGTTATCTATCCCAACATCAGTTCCTTGAATTTATTACTGTAGAACAGAGAAATGTATGTGGAAATGATGCTCTAAGAGCAGAGCAAATATGTACATTTTCCTTTCATTAGGAGACTCAGGCACTTGACTTGTCATTTAATCTTAATTTTAGGCCTGTTAGTGTGAAATAAATAATTTCATACATGGTCACAATGGCACTGAACTTTCCAGGCTGCCCCAGGAGTGCTGGCTCCTCCTCTCTGCTGGTGAAAACACTGAACAGGTTTAATCAAATCTCCTGATAAATCAAATCACTGAAATGGCATCGTAAATATTTGAATTATAAATATATCTTACTTTTGATGTTGGGAGTTTTCAGTTTGGTTGGGACTTTGTACATGTCTTTTAAAGTGAGTTGAAAGATGCCAAAGGATAGAGAGAAAAAAAAAATTCAAAATTTGTGATGATGCAGAAAGTTTCTGCCACTTTCCTCAGCCCAGAAAAGTGCCAAGTTTAATTCTGCCCTTTTGCCAGTATTTTCAATTCCATAAAACTGTGAAGGAATAATTTCATTTTAAAGTTTAATCCATTCTAATGAAGTTCTCACAAAACACATTATTAGAGCATAACTCTGAACATCAGATGCAAACTTTCATTTTGAATGGTAATTAAAGACACTTGAAAATTGTTAAAGTCAGGCACTGTAATTGCAAAGAAATGTCAGCAAGGGAAGCTGCACTGGGCCTAAGAAATCCTTAATGTGGTGCAGGGAAAAATTTCCAACCCCAAATTACAATTTACATTTTTTGCCAAGAAACCCCTTAAATAGGATAACTATTTTGGGGCAAGAGGAGGTAGCAGGTAGGAAAGCTGGGCAACAAAAAGTTATAGAGAGTGGATTGGGACAGATTCAGGTCCAGATGTGGGTGCAGAAAGGGCAGGCAGGAGTCTCCCTCCTGATGTGTTGTTCTGTTTTGTTTGTGTCCTGACTTTTAATGGAGAATTATCCTGGAAAAATTCTTCAGGTTCAAATAGAAATTTTGACAGAACTTGGAAAGTGAACAGCACTTAAAGTGAGCAAATTGGCATGAATTCATGGCTCTGCTGTTCAGAATTTTGTACATAATTACTAGCAATGTTTGAACATTTTGGTTTGCCTATAAACAGTGGGGAAAACATCAAAGAACTGGATTGAATAGCAGTGTGCAGTTATAAAATCTCTTTAAATAACCAAGTAAGTATCATTTGTTTGACAAACTGTTTGCTAAAATATTATTTCCCTCCTCCTTGAAATATATCTGTTCAGTGGTGTTCCAAGGATCTGTGAAAAAATAAGGCAGAAAGTGCAGATTTAACTCCTTTGGTGGGGAGAGAGGATCTGAGGCAGAGGAGCAGCTGAATCTTTCTGTGGGTTTGGTGTGTGACTTGTTCTGAAACCTGGCAAGGGGAAGGGGATGGTGGCAACATCACTGTGAGGTTGTCTCCTTACCCCTCGTGTCCTCTGACAGGTCTCTGTGAAGGCTCCAAAATCAAAGGAAAGTTGCACCTGACCCCTTTGATTCCCCACCCTTTAACCTGACCCTGAGTTTCCTGAGCAGCAAAGTGCCTCGAGGAGCTTCTGTTTGCACTGGTGATTGCCATGAGCTGGGGTTTAAGGCTGGAACAACTCAGATTTGCCCATGTTTCAGCAGCAGTGCTGTGATGTGGCACAGAATGAGGCAGGGATGGGTGCACTTGGCTTTTGGCTTTTTTCCAGCAGATTCTTCTGATGAATGAATCTTCTCCTTCTTCTTGCAAGCCCTGTTGCTACAGCAGCAAGCTCCAAGCTTGGGTTGGATGATCTGTCTTGCTTTACATTCCTCAATAAACACTGGTAAAAAGGCTTAAGAACAAAGGGAGGGTTGCAGGAAATTATCCAGGCCACCTCCTCTGCCTTTCTTCCCTCTGCTTGGAGGGTGAGAGAATACAAAGCATTATTATGTTATCTCTGTGTTCATTATGAGCCTATGAATAGAGCAATTTCCTTATTCACACATCTTTACAAATTGCTGGCTTGACTTCCTGTCATTTAAAAGTACAAATGTGTTTAACAAAGAAGGTAATAGAATCATAACAATTATTACAGGCACGAGGGTAACGTGAAAAACTCATTGGCTTAATTAAAAGCTGATTACAAAAGCAAAGGTCTAGGTTGCATCCACTGGAAAGTGTGAGGAGAAAGTAACAGCAGCTTTGCAATATCAATTATAATTTTAGAGAGGTAAGAACGCTGTTATTATTCTTAGCTTTGTCTTACTGTTATGATATTTTTTGCTTTCATTTATTTTCCTTATTAACAACAAAGCACCCACCAGAAAAAAAATAATGCAGCTCTAGGAAAGGGTGGATTTTCAAATCACTCAGAACTCTCCATGTAAATTGTGCACCACACTGGAGCAGACACCTGATGTTAAATACTTACATAGGCCCAGCAAAGTCAGTGGAATTAAGTGCTCAAAAATAAAGCATCTGCTTAAGTGCTTGGCTGATTTGGGCTACAATTAAAGATTTAGCTCAGCGAGCATAGGTATAAACTTAAAAGTTATATATATGTATTATATTAGTCATCTAGGAGCTATAAAATTAATGAAAATTTGCCTTAGACTGGAATTTTATTAGGTTGTAGTCAAATGATGACAGATCCCAGTGGCACAGTTGTTTGAGGTCATTTTCCAACATTTCTTTGCCAGGGGCAATTCAGCCCAGGAAGGATTATACAGATTTTATGGAGACAGAATGTCTTACAGGACATATTTGCTGAGCAGCACCATTCTACCTCTAAAAGACAATACCAGGGGGATCAAGGCCTCTTTGAGGATGACTTTGTTTGTTTACTTTCCTGCAGAGGAGGTGCCATTAAGAGTTCATGTTCAGCTGGAGTGTACAAATTGTTCTGGATTATGAACACAGATTGTACAGAATTCTTGAGTGTTTTCCCTCACCGGTTCAGTTCTAGAGGCTGATCTTTGAGTCATTCTCTTGCTGAAGATGGAATTCTGAATTTGGCAGTAGTTTTTCTTGCCAATTAAGGATGAGGTGGGTCAGTTTGTGCAGCTGTAACTGTACAACTTGTGTTTCTTTTCTAGAAACATGAGTGCTTCTGCTTCCTGCTAAAAGCAGCTGAAACAGGTTAAATTACCTTCAGGAGTGGCTTGTTCCATATTCTGTCTCACATTAAAGTGGACTAGGAACATTCACAGCAGTAAAATGGAAGGGTCTCAGCAAGAGAGTCAGGGGATGAGTATTTGGAAGGTTTCAGCTTTTTCTGGCAAAGCTTGGCTTTTATGGCAACAAATTTTTTGCAGTGAGGGGGACTGGATCAGCAGGAATGCTTACAGCTCTCATTTCAGGCCCAGAGTTGCTCTCTGTAATTATTGCATGCTCAGATCACGACTCATTCCTGGGACCTGGCAGGTCTGAGGAGCCTTTCACAGCAGCAATAAGTGAGGAATGAAAAGGAAGAGCAAAGTCACAGCCCAGCCTGGCTGGTGCTGCCACCTTCACATCACAGGAGATCATTTCCTTTGAAGGCACTGAGGGAGGAGCAGTCAAACACTGGTCCCTAGGCTGAGAATTCCCCAGGTTCTGCAGGAAAAAAGGGTCAAAAGTGGTCGATGTGGTTTTGTCTCCTGATGCCCATCCTGGTGACACAAAGGCTGTTCCCGTGTCCTTGCTTTCCAGAAATTATAATTTCATGGCTCTTACAGTAACAGGAAAATCTTTGAGTCCCTAAAATCTTTCTCTTTCAAGATAAGATTGAGGGTATTCTTTCTTTTCTTTAGGTAATCTTTCCTTATAAACAATTTTATTTGGAAAGGAGAACAAAGGCTTTCAGTCAAAAAGTACAACAAGCTTTCAGGTGAAGTCTTCCTTCAGATCTTGAATAAAAGAGGAAAACTTCAAAGATGAAGATAAGTTGAATTTAGCTGTATAAGTTTATAAATTGTTTAGCTTTACAAACTTTAGTAGGTCATTTAAAGAACAATGTCTACCTCTGGTGTTTGTAAAATAATCTTAAAATTCATTTAGTATTTTTGTGATGGCAGATTAGTTAGGATTTCTTCAATTTTTACTCTATAGATACAATTTGTTTAAAAGTTTCCTAAGGAGATAAGAATGGCTAAAACTATTTTAAAAAGCTGGGGGTTTTGTTCCATTAACAGGAGATAGCAGGAATGAAAAATGTGTGGTTCATGTCTATGAGTAGAATGCCAAAATCTTGAGGACTATGCCTGACAGATGGATAATACTTCAGCTAAACCTGCAAAAATATCTTTGATCCCTGAGATAAATCTGATTATACTTTGGCATGAAAAACTTGATAATAAACCTGCCCTCTCAATCTCATTGAAGGGAGAGTAAGAGCCAGGCTCTTGAATCCCTTTAAAAATGTTCTGTAAGCAATTGTGTGAAAAGAAATTTTGTTCATTTTTCTAAGCAGTCATGATTAAGACAAAAATATATTTTTCTTTTCTAGTGGACTAACTTTTTCCAAGTAGTTAAATCAGATTATCATTGATTCCAATAAAATGTATTGAATTCTAAATTTAAATGCATAAAATGTGATAGACTAACATTATATCTTTTTGGATTTCTTAAGCATATAGCTGAATTAGAGTGAAAAGGAGGACAAATATATAATTATTCAAAAAAAGCCCAAATCCTTTTGTCTCAGACAAAGTCCCAACATTTTTGATACCAGGCACTCTATTGCAGCTAAGTGTAAACTGTATTTAATGCCTTAGGAAATAAAATGTTTAAATATTATGGTGGTAAAAATCTATCTAGATTATTATGAGGAATAAACCAGCTATACTTGGGGCAGTAATTTTATTTTAGGATTTCAGTAAAAATAAATGAGAATACAGAAATAATAAATGAGCAAGCAGTGCTTTAATCACTGTGTTAGTTGCTAGAATGGTCTTTGAATAAAGATAATTTCCCTACTTCAGCTGTCTCAGCTATTGTAGGGAAATTGGTGTTGCTGATGGAGCATTTCTAGCAGCCCTCCTACTCTCCTGGAATGTGAAATCTTCCAAATGTCTTTATATTACCTGAAGAATCTTTTGGACAAATTGTGCTTTTTTCTCTTGGTTTTCAACACTGAACAGTGCTGGACAGGCTGAAACTATTCCATGATCACAGAAGGCACCAGTGGTGTTGGATTTTTTTGGGAAGGATGAGGGATTGGGGCAGTCACAGAGAAGGGCTTGGTTATTTTTATTTTTGAAGGAAAATAATTGCATATTTATGTCTACATTTTGTGGAGTGATGAAGCAGCACAGTGCCCAGCAGATATTCTTGATTGGCTGAAGGAATCAAATACTGAAAAAGAGATTTGCACCTATCTTAGCTGTATGAATAGGAGAAAAGGCTGGAAATCAGAAATTCATAAGATGGAATATGAAACAATTCCCTCTCCCTGCAATAATTTCCCATGTTTTGTCTCAGTAAATCCTTAATTCTTTATGTAACTGATGTAGATAAACATCCAGCCTATATGGCAATAATGGATAAGGTGTGTGAGGAATGCGGAGCTCAAGTAGTGAAAATCCATCTCCAGAAATACCTGAGCTTTGTTTTCTGCCAGCTCACTTCTGGAGCTTTGGGGGGAAGTCAAAGAATGTATGGTGTAATTTTGCAAGGCTACATGAGCAATTCTCTGCCAGCTGGGAAATAAAACAGGCCCACAACACAGCAAGTGTGCCTGCAGCAAGCAGTCACCCCATCGGAGGAACCGCCGCAAAAAGCAAAGAGGGAAATGGGAAAAATCAAACATTTCCTGCTTTGAAAAGAGCCCTGATGTCAAAGATTTCTCCTCACAGTCCCCTGCATGTTTTCTGTTCCCTGAGAATGAAAGGGTGGGATTGCAGTGGTGTGTGTTGACAAGAGGGATTTCTGTGATTTGCAGTGGGAGCACGGGTGGATGCTCTGGGGCCCTGGGGTGCAGGAGCTGAGCTGGGGGATCCTTTTGGGGCTACCTAAAACCAGAGGCCAGACAAAATCAAGGGAATAAAAAGCAGTTCTATTTATTGAAGGGCCTTCAGGTACATTTGGGGCAGATGAAGCTCCCCAGGGGCTACACCCAAAAATGGATGACGAATAATTACTTGTCTTTTATTACAAGGATTGTATATTTTATTAATCTGTTGCTTTCTCTGTAGCACCAATATTATTAGAATAAGAATTCTGTCTATTAATAATAATAATTTGCCATGATCTCAAATAATATGTGATATGGATAAGTTATACTTTGAGACTTGCTTCCTCTGGGCTTTTCATGACAATTTTTATAAAAGTTTGACAAAATTTTGAGTTAAGAGAAGGAATTCTGAACTGCAGGGAGTCTTTCAATTCAGCACTTAGTGTGAAGAGAAGTGCACATTTTGTACTGGTTTTTACAGCAGAGATGTCAAAATGTCTTAAAATGCACAGTATTTAATTTTCAAGGTTGGTAGTGCACTAACAATAGGTTATTAAAAATTCACACTGTACTTTACAAAAATATTTTAATTATACTGAGAAAGGCGTTCTCTCATGAATTTTAAGTCACTTTTGCACGCCTTTGTAACATTGTGCATCCTTATTTTAAGAAAGATGATTATTAAACAAAAAATATACCTCCTGTTTCTTAACAAGTGCTAATAACATGTGTTTCAATCACATTTTGGTTATTTTTATTTTTGGAGGAAAATAATTGCATATTTATGTCTACATTTTGTGGAGTGATGAAGCAGCACAGTGCCCAGCAGATATTCTTGATTCACTGAGGAATCAAATACTGAAAAAGGGATTTGCACCTATCTTAGCTGCATGAATAGGAGCAAAAGGCTAAAAATCAGAAATTCATGAGAAGAAATATGAAACAATTCCCTCTCCCTGCAATAATTTCCCATGTTTTGTCTCAGTAAATCCTTAATTCTTTATGTAACTGATGTAGATAAACATCCAGCCTATATGGCAACAACCATGTTAGACAGAAGGAAACCATGTCAGTCATTTCAGAGAGCTCAATTTTGTAGCTAGTTCATCATTTTTAGTCAATGGAATAGCATAAAATAATTTTATAGAGCATTTTTAAACTATAGTTGTATAAGTAATACCTTAATGGCCTCAGTTCACAGGTAGCACCACATGAAAGGCCCTTCAGACTTCATGTAAAATAAATGGCCTAGGAGAAAAACAGTCCAGGTGTTCTATGAAGAATAAAACAGAGGAGGTTTAATGTGAAATTCTGCTCTCACAAGGACAAAAAAAAAAAGATAAAAAATGCATTTTCCTTACCAAAGCTTAATTTTTGTGGGCCAATTTTGATTTTGTGACAAGTCAAAACTGTTCCATCTACGAAACATATTGAGAGACAATAAAATGGCAGGTTAATGTTTGAGGGAAAATGTCATCCATATAAAACAAAGCGTGCAAATGGGAACTATCACAGCTGAGGCTTTAGTAAATCAAATTCATGAAAGGTCATATTGCAGAAATTCAGAATACAGATCTGTATCTCATCAGATCCTCAGCATAAAATTAGGAGTGAATATGAAATAAAAGGGAACACTTTCCTGATATGAGTTACCCATGTGGAGTTCACTGAAAATCCACAATATGGGCAGTTTAGAAGGGCAATTTTTTTCACCACTTGGGGAGGGGTCCAGAGTGGAATTTCAAAAGTCAGAGCTTGTATAAACCAGGGTTATTCAAGACTAGTTAAGTTCTTAGTTTTCAAAGTTGGTACATCTGAGTTCTTCGTTCTGCCTTTAAGATTTGGACTGCATTTTCTGCAAGTACAATCTCAACAGATTAAATATTTGGATAGGAGAAATCACTGTACTTTGGCATGAAATGGAGAAAAGAGACACTTGAGTTGGTTTGTGGGCACTCCTTGAATGCCCAAAGGGAGAAGCTTGAAAATGCAGGGCTTCAGAATTTTACTCACTTATTGAAGGAATTTCTAAAATTGAGATTTTATTTGTCCTCATTGAAAATATTTCTTTCTACAGGAAAGGTTATTTAGTTATTATTATGTTATTTTCTAGCGCCATTTTTTAATCTACACAAAAAAAAAATTAAGAGGAGGAGAAAAAATAAATTAAGAATGAAAAAATAAAAGCATTAACCACAAGCTGAAACAATGTAATTAATTCTTTACTTTCTCAATTAAAATAAATCCAGTAATGTAAAATACCAAACTCATCATTTTAGTTAATTGTATAGCTGTAGAAAGACTTCACTTCCACATTTTTTTTTCATTGTGAATTGGCAATCATTTAAGAAATAAGTGGCACTTAAGACATGAACAGCTGGAGCTGTCACCACCTCTTTTCCTTGTTAGCAGTCAGCTGGTCAAAACCTTATTTCTGTTTCTCCATTTCCTGTGCTTACACTGCACAGTGCTCACTGCTGCTTTCCATTGTAGTGTTCAGAAAACCACAAATTATATCAATTTATGTATCAAAGCATGGCATTGCAAAAGGGATTAATGGCTTTAGAGTGGGTGAAGGAAATGTGTCCTGAGTATGGATGAATTATAAAATGCTGGGGCCTTCAGGCCAGGTCTGTTCACTTCCATCTCCTTGGAAAGGGTGCAGAATTTTCTGTATTACACCAGGTCATATTACTGAGGGGATGATTGTGAATTTGTGAACTTGCCTCCTGCACATGAGTTACACCTGCACAACTTTGGTGGACGCCAAAGGCTTTATTTGCTGAGGGTGTTTTTCCCCTTTTCCAGTTCTAATCAGGTTTGTTTTCTGTGACTTGTGAGATTTTGCATATTCTGTAGCTGTGGAATTTCAATTTGAAATCTGCTGGGAATTAAATGAGACCTTTTATTTTATTTTTTTTTTCATTAATTCAAAAAATATTTATTGAAGAAAAAAGGACCTCAGGAATAGCAAGCTGACTCTTAGTGGGAGGAGAGCTTCCTGATACTGGTTTCAGGTTTTTGAAGTAAATAACAATGAAAATACAGTAGAGGAGCAGTTCTGTAATGCCAAGGTGAATAAACTGATATGTAAGTGAATCTATTCAGTGTCAATTCTGACAACTGCATTAAAATTCATTGTTAATCCCATTGCTTCTCCTAACCCTGGATCTGTTTATTGCTCAAAAAACCTCAGGGCACTGCAGAGCACCTGAGGGAACGGTGGGATTGGTTTTGTTGGAGGTTGTGAGGACCTTTTCAAGCTGGAAGTGATGGCGTATTTTTAATTGGTTTAATTATCATTAATCCATTCCCATTCTTTCCCTACCTTCTACATTGGTAATTTATTTCTTGCTATAAATGCTGAATGAGACACTGCAAGCAGTAACAGAGTTTTTGGGTGAATTTAAATGATGTTGAATGGACAAGAACGAGGCAGAAAAGGGATCTGGGTGAATTCCTACACAATTCCTGAGAGCACAGGTTGATGCTCATGACCCACTGCCAAAATTTGTGGTGGCTGATCCCTGGCTGTACTATAGATGAGCCTTTTCTATGTGTGTGTATGCATATTTTTAAATGGATATTCACCTAGAAATCAGCTTAAGGGGCAAACAAGTCTGGATGGCAGTGGCATTGCTAAAATAGATCCACCAAAATTCCAACAGCTTTAACACGCTGCTGTGTAAAGGGGAAAAATAATTCTGTGGCTGAGACTGCAGTAAAATACTACCCCAGGACAGTCCTGTAGACATTTCTCTATGTGAGGAGCTGATTGGACTGAAATTAGTCTGAAATTAATGTGGAGACCTTAAACTCACTGTGGTGTAGATTTCACCAACACGTAAAACCAGCCTGCACATCCATGTGCTACACATGTGCTGCTCCAGGTTTGTCTGCAGCCATCTCAGGAAGGACCCAGGCCAGGCTGAGTTTTCCAGTTCCTCTGGAAAGGTTAGCTGCTTATTAACGACCTCAGAATTAAATTTTGAACACATTCTATGTAATTATCCTGTTCATATTGCATCAGGATGCATAATCACAGAAACCACAGAGAAATGCAAAACGTGCATTTTTTGGTACCACCTGAAGCTGTCTGGAGTTGCAGAAAAGCTGTTTAAAATGAAATAGTTGTATTTTTAAACTTGTAAAGAACTAGAGCTGTGATTTCCCTAGACACCCATAAACTACATAGATTTCCATTACTTTTTTTTAACCTTCCTTTGGGCCTTTTGTACTACTTCACTTCCAGTTTGTTGATGCTCAGTTCCTTTAAAAGGCTATATCCGAATAAATACAAGTTAATAAAGGACAGAGGGTGCAGTGGGACTTGCTGGGTCATAGAACTCACTTCCCTGCAATTGAGGCAGCCAGATCACAAAAATACATTCATAAATTGTGCTTGTTTTCAAGTATTGGCTGTTATTTTTGCCACTGCTACTTGTGTTATGAAGCTGTTAACGTTCTTATGATCTTTACTGCTTGGAACTGTTTAGCAATTTCCATTAAGAGCCAGCCAGTTTCTGTACATGAGTCTTTCTTTTTCCATTTAGTTGAAGTTAAGCTAAAAGTCAAGTCAACATATTAAGTTTCCAGCATGTTTTGGAGGGGGAAAGAAGATGCACTTCTTAAAAAAAAAATTAAGATACAAAACTACATGTACCTATCTGCTGTGATTAAAAATCACTTCATTAAGAGGCTGAAATCATGAGGTCTGATCAGACCTTTTCCAAAAGGGGATTGGTATTCATTGTCACTGGGATAATTCTGAGGATTGCCTCTGTGAGGTCCAGTAAATTTCCCAGAATGTAGTGGGAAAGTTACCCCTGGAGAACATGGATGGGTTGGATCCATGAAATCAGCTGAAGCTCACCTTTCTTTATGAATTAAAAACAAGCATGATAGAGAGGGGAGCTCAAGGCAAAAAGGGAAAAATGGAAGCACCATATTTCCAAATAAAGTTGTGCTGATTTGAGAGTCATGTCTCAGGAAGAATTTCCCTTTTTTCCCCCCATGCACATCCCTACATGACTGAGGAAAGAGGCACTGGGTTTGTCACAACTTTGTGGCAGCCAAATCCCAGCACAGCAGAGTTTTGGTTCTACCCATGAGTTTTGGGATATTCCTTCTTCACATATTCAAGTTTCTGTAAATTAGTGATATAAATTCAGAATTTACTCAGTTATTGCCCTTCACTGAGTTGAGCTGCTTTGGTTTAACCAGGAACTCTTTTTCTTTCCAGGCTGTATCTTTCAGATCCCTTTTTGTATCACATAAGTGACTTATAGGCCATACACTAATTTATTCAGTGCTAAAGGCACATTTAGGTGCAACATGGGTGATTTGAACTTCCCCATTTAGCCCATAGAAGAAAACAAAACTCTGAAATAATTGTAGAAAAGGAATATTATGTGAAATCAGACAAGTTTCATGTCTGGCTAGAAAGCTTAGCAGTGTGTTTTTCTTGACTGTTATACAGCTCTAATAATTGCAATGAGAAAAGAGGAATATTCCTGTGAAAAAATACTTTCAAGATTGTAAACCTTCAGGGATTCAACATTTCCACCTCAAAACTTCAGTTCTCTAAAGACATAAACTTTGTAAAGAGTTTGCTGTATAAAAGAGTTACCATTCTGACAAAGAACCTTGAAAAACTTGCAAGAATTTCTGATGAAAGCATGTTGAATCATTTGATGTAGATAAATAACACACATGCATATTCATGTTTAAAGTTATTTCAAAAGTTTGATAAGACAGCAGTGAAAACAAATAATTAGTTCAAGCTAAGATTAATTTGTCAAAAGAAAAGTAAACTTCAAGATGAATTCAATACAGTAACAGATAATACTAAAAACCAAGTTTACTGGGGAAGTGGGTTAGTGGCATAAATACTTATTTCTTAATCTCCCAAAGGTGATTTATTGGGGTGTTAGACCATTGTTAAATTGAAGTAAAGGTTTTACCTGCATTTTGCCATCATGACTATGAAGGTGCTGTCTTTGAACAGAAATAATCTGTGTCAAAGTGAAAGGTGCCAACATTTGTTGTCATTATCCTCTTGACTGCCTTGTCATCATGCCCTCTCTAAAGACACTCTTTTTTCTTATCTTGATTACAGTCAAGATGCAAATTCTGCATAAACTCTCACAGTGAGAATCTTTTCAAGAAAGAGTGAACGTGGTTTTATGTGTTTGTAGTCAAAGCAGGACTGTGGGTATTTCATCTGCATATTCTGAATAGAAATCACAAACATTTCCTCATCCTTTATCACAGAATTGCCTGCTGATGATTCAGTAGGCTCTAAAGTAATATTCCTCCTACCTTCAGTTCATATTCTTATGTCCTGTATTATTAGTTTAAGACATAACCTTAAAAATTGCTTTCAGAAGATGCAGTGAGTCCTTAGGGAGCAGTGGATGAAGTGGAAAAGGTCAATATTACTAAATATTTCTGTTGAGAAGTTCTGCAATATACTCCCTCCATTCCTTTCAGTCTGTCTCATCTGTTCTTGCTACCTGTAAATAAAAGCACCTTCTGATGAGCAGCACCCACTAAAAGTAGTCATTAATCAAATAATGACTTTTAAAGTAAAGAAGTCATCAGATTTAAGGGGATGTTTTTAAATAATGTAGTCCTGGATAGTTTTTTTACAGAAGGAATTTTAAATGTGAGATGCAGCAGAAGGAGTTAAACCTAACAGGAGGATTAGCATGAATCCAAATCTTTGCATTGAGTATTACTGCTTTGAATATTAGTCCTGCACTTGTGAGTACAGTTCATAATTGGTGAAAAAAATATAAAACAAATGCAGTGGGATGTACTGATCACAAACATGGCAAATCCCAGAGATCTTCCTGTGCATGGAACTGAGCACCTTCCAGAACCTGTTTGGCACGTGGCACAAAACATTGGGTTTGGTTTGCAGTGTCTCATGGAGTCTTTTGAATATTGAATGTCTGGCTGATCTTGGTCCTTAAAAATAATTTTTTTTGTTCAATATTTGCATTTGATTCCAAAGAGCCATTCCCTGTAATTTAGCCCTTTACTGCTTGCCTAAAGAGGTACCCCCAAGCTGGCACAAAAACCCAGCAGCTCTTTATGCTCCTGTATATGTGATATTGAGACTTGAAGTTGGGAGGGAAAGGAGAATTAAAGTACAGGTTTCAAAACTCAATGGCTTCATATAAAACCATTGACATTTTTCAAATGTATCTATTTTTTTTTTGGCTAAAAATTCCCCTCTAATAATCTGTTATTTTAGAATGGATGCAATATCACACAGGGCTATGAGTGCTGGGCCCCATCCAGTTCTACTGAAGAAATATGTAAACTGCTATTGCAGTAAGATGTGCTTTATTACAAAAGCCAGTTTTAAATAGAGGAAAATCTGTGATTTACCACTCTTCATTTCATGGGAATCAGAATTGTTCAGCTGTAAGAACAGGTGTAACAGACACTTGGACTTTGTGCCTTTGGTAATTGCAAAAAACTCTCTATTCCCCATTTTCCCTTACATAAATGCACAGACACATTAGTACACCCAGAAACATATTTAGTAAAACTTAATCTGATTCCTCTGTATAAATTAATTTAAAATAGATTATCTAGAACATGTATAGATTGTAAAGATATTTGTTACGTTACATAGGATATTTGTAAAATCCACCCCTAGGTTGATTTTAAATTTTCAGTTCAGTTGAACTCAGCCCCATAACAGGTAAACAGCATTTGAGAGCAAAAACTGCCTCCCACTTTATTATATTGTGATGGAATTGGTAAAATCATGTATGAGAGTGGCATGGAAGCCACTCTTGCAAAAAAAAAGGTTCCTAAATTCCTTTTAAAAGGTTTTACCCACCTGTGGAATGACACCAGAGGGCAATTCTAAAGGTGCCTCCATCATGAAGAGCTTGTTTAAATAGGAATATTGTCCTTTTTTTGTACAATGCTGCTGTCATTTGCTTCTAAGGACTCTTAGACTGAGTATTTCATATCTCATTGGAAAACCTGCTCTTTGTTGCCAATCTTTTTATAATGAAAAGGTGCAAGATGGTTTTGGCAAAGATTCCTGTATAGATTGGGTTGATTCCAATGTATATCATGTGTCTTGTGTAAAAGGGAACTTAGGAAAGAAAGACTCACACAACTCTGCAAGTGTACTTATGTAATTATGGACTATACTGCCAAAGAGTTTTTTCTTCTTTTGGCATTTCTTCAGGTTAGTGTCTGAACAGTAAAATTTCTGAAGTAGAATTTACCCTGAAAAAAATAACCTGTCAAGAGTTGTTCCATACACTATTTTCTCTCTTGCAGTTCTTTACTTTTAGAGAAGGAAAATAATGTTGTTGGAAGTATTTGGGAAAGGAAAAGAATGTGAATTAATTCAGTCCACCAAGACTTAATTTTATCATTTTCTGCCTTTTTCACTGAGCCATTTGTTGGACAATCAAAATTACTCTGGTATTTAGCACATAGACTGCTTTTCTCCTTGTCATGGCTAAATTAAATTATACTTTCTGCAGCCCAGATTTTTTTGTCTATATTCATGTTAAGGATTAGTATAGTTGGTTAGAAGGACTCTAGTTCTTCATTTTTGTGATGTATGATATAGATTATAAATAGAACTCATTGGTTTATAGACTCTGAGTCACTATGAAGATATTCTTGTGTTCTGTTCTCTGTTTTAAACAAACATCTCAAATCACCCTGCTGTCCCACTTTTTCCATTCTTAAAGGTTTAAAAATTCAAATTATCTTCTAATTTGTAACCATAAAAAGCATTTTACTGTTTCACTTACCTGCCCTAGCAAAAAATTATCCCAATATTGGATTATGACCAATATATTGGTGACCTTTAGATTCTATCAGAAATAGTGAAGTGGATCATTATTTAAACTAAAGCCAGAAGGCTTTTAGTCTGTATTTTTGAAATCCAGTCTTACTGCTGATTGGACGTAGTGCTGTTACTGATTTAACAATGTAAATCTTAAAAAGAATCTGCATTTAATGAAAAAAAAAAAAAA